>JAZGTJ010014624.1:0-13991 GCA_036877575.1 Botia almorhae
AAAAGACTAACAACATACAACCATATGCTAAATAAATTGGCCCTATTCACTTAACTTTAATGCATGTTCCTGGTTTAACTGAGCATAATTCACCGCACTTTATTTTTAAAGGAAACATTTCAGTTTCCTAATAAGCTTTGACTCTGAAATAACTTTTTAAATAACCTTTTAAATGATGTCACATTGGCCAAGCAGGCCGTTGATTTTCGCTGGCCAATAGCCAATAGTTATTAATTTAGGTTGCTGTTGCAGGTAGTGCAACAGTTCTAAAATCATAGTTAACATTGTTATTTATTGTCAGTAATGTTATAGTTATAAAAACTATGGCAATAACTGCAAACAGAAGCAATGTGAAAAAGAAAAAAATGCCCACTGGGATACACTGATATGCTTTTAAGATGTAACTTGACCTTTAGCCTTTATGTGGTCAAAGAAACCACTAGTGGTTTCAGTACCATCAGGTGTATTACAATACCATGGTATTATCATTTGATACCGTTACTGTACCTTAGTACAGTAGCACCACAGTACTGTTTGTAACAACATCATAAATGACACAGGTTAAGGTAAATACACTAAATAACACCCAGAATGCAAAATGACCAATGTATGTTTAAAGGAGCTGAAGTAAATAATAAATCTAATAAATAAATAAATGTTCTGCCAGGCAGCAAGTTAAACAGATGGAATTGCATCTATAAAGCAAGAAGGTGAGAAAAGAAATCAGGACATATGTGTGAATCTTTCCTGCATGAACAGGCGTAAAACGTGTGTGGCACGTCATTGTCACAGGCCTGAAAGCATGAATGCAGATTGGATGATAATGCATCATATTGTTCTAGCATCACTTTCAAATCTTCTATTTATCTTTTTCATTGCTACCTTGGAAAGCTGGCGAGAATATTGCTAATTATGAATTTTAACAGGATTAGCAGATCTGTTGCAATCAGCTCTTCAGAATATTGTGTAGTCTAATTCATTCAGTAGGGAGACGATTAATCAAGTGATGTGACTCGCGAGCGTTCTGCTTCATGAAGTTCATATGCCAGCTCATTTTATTCCAATAATGTTGTGCGAGAACCTGCAGTGCAACATATAGCATAAAAAAACATTAGACGTTGGTTTGACCTCCATGTTTGCTGGCAAATGCAAACTTATTTTTTACAACAGTGAGAAGATGGAGTCGCTTTGTCACATGTGATAGAATCTTTGAGCTAACCAACGGTCTTTGCAAGAAATGCGACTATTATCTAATGAATCAGCACATTTTCCTGGAAAATGAAACAGATAGAGACAAGAAGGTATGGTATAACAGATATAGTATCATGTATTAAGCTGAATTGTGTTCTTCTGTACCCAGAACCAGAGCCAAAAATCACACAAAAGGTCTAAAACCTGCTACTTCTGAGCAATAACTTTGTCCATTAAAGGATTTACGTCTTGGCTAACGGTTAACACAGTGATACTATTAAAATAGTGTTAATGGGCCTGTGTGATAGCCTAAATCAAATTTCCAAAAGTTTGCCATGGGGTTTGCCAGAAAACCATATTTTTGTAAGTAAACCCGCTATGCGCTATTGTATCACCACATAATCACACACACGCAAACACAGCCCACCGTTGACAAAGGCATGACATAAATGCCTATTTTAGCTGAGGTGGTAAATTTATCATTATCATACTATTCCAGTTTTTGTTGAACATGTAAACAAACATTTACATAAAGAAACATTATTTGGCAGGTGATAAGATTTATTGAATTTGCCCAATAATTGGGGCAGAGCGTTCATTACACATTATTGTATACTCTATAGACATCAACATAACAAGGCAGTATTAGCATAATGCAAACATAATGAGTGACATTCTAGGGGAAAAGAAACCACACAGTAAACGCTTCATAAGGTGAACAAAACTGCAATTAGTGAATTATCTGGAGAGTGTTCTTTACCTTTGATTAAAAGTGAAATCCACCAGTGTGTCAGCAAGCCCATTAAGTACAGCTTGTCTGGCTTATAGTTCATTAAGCAATTGATTTGATGACTGTTACTCTTTAGTGGTTTATTAGTTTTAGAGTTAGACTTACTATCACAATTATCCTACGTCTAAAACTAAATGCTGCTGCTAATCCTCTTGGTTGGAAGCTGTTGAGTTTTGCATACTTTATCAAATCAATAAATTTCACCAACAAGAAACCTGAAGTTCACAACAATAGATAAAACATCTGTTAATTTCTATTTTCAATATTCAACAATCCATACATATATATATTATTTAATATACAGACGATTTATTATACTCAATAAAATATATAGAATATTATTGAATTAATCAAGGCATTGTTTTCACTGTTTTCACAAAATGGACACAAAATGTAATGTTTAATTTTTTATCTATATGCACTAATATAATAATACATTAAAATTTTAAGCAATTATGCATATGAAAAACTTTGAACTGATTCTTTGAAATAGACAGTTTGAACCGATTTAATGAATTAAGTAATCTTCATTTTTGCTGCTGAGGTTCAGCCAAAGATGGGATTAAAACTTCAGTTACGCTTTCATACTCACGAGTCAGGAGATAAACGAGAAATTAATGACATGCTCTGTAGGAAACTTAATGGCCAAATAAAAAACGCATTAAAATAATTATGATGTGTATATCGCCAGCGAAATCATCAACATTGCCCAATGTAATCATCTCCATCAAATATATTGTAAATATTAGATAACTCACCCAGCCCTAGGTTACAGCAGTTCTGGATTTTAGTGAGTTTTTTAGAACTCAGCGTAATATCCCATTTAAATCTTAACAACAAACAAATCAATAAAATCCATGTGAAATACAATATCCCATAATGCCAGCAGATGCCAGTCAGGGTCTTAAGTTTCCAAAACACTGCAGCTAAACTGCAGTCAGGAGTCAGTTTCCACTGACAATAAAGTGTCTATCTATCTTGTTAATTTACCCAGTGATTCATTAACAGATTTAGATCCTTCCTCCACCTGACAAGAGCTTAAACAAACTATTAAAGAGACAATGAAACATTTGTGCCCCTTCGGGAAACAAATATCAAAGTTGATCTTTCAGATGAGCTAGTCAAGAAACTGAGTTCTCTAGACCAATAAAAATATATGCATATAAATGTACTTTAAATTCTTAGTGGGAAAGATGGGCAAGCAGATGTTTAGGCCAAGCAGACAAGGCATAATGTTTAATAATAATGTTTAAAAAATGTTTGCAGAGAAAACTGTAAGCAAATCTTTGGTTGACTTTCTCACTTGTGTAAACATTTGTGTGTGTGGTACTTTCAAAACATTATTTAAGACAGTTCAGACTATTCACACAACATGTTTGGGGTGGGTCTATCTTTTCGTCTAAACAATGGAAGACAGGTGGTGTCAATTAGCAATTAGTTCTGTGCAGCCAGATATGTGACAACTGGCACAAGGTGTGGTTCACTCTGCAGTTTATTATGGACAAGAACCACCCACTCAGACAGGAAGAGACCGTGTGATTGATGTGACCAATCGCAGTTTGTTTTCTTTTATGTGACATTTAAAGACAGGTTGATATGGAAAAAAAATGTTGTAGCTCATTCTGCAAATAATGTGTCAGACAACACCAGAAAATCAATGTAAAAAATATATAGACTTCACTTTTATTAGAATTCCCATCTGTACATAAGTTAAAACTAGTCTTACTGATTATTTTACAAATATAATAAAAAAGAATATACAGTTCTACTTATAGATTTCCAGTTATTTATAGTTAGATTTCTAGCTTGCTACCAAAATATTAGAATGTTTAATTTTCTTCAGTACAGCCATTTTTTTATTAAATGAATTTCCTTGCTATTCGTTTCTCTCACTCTGTTTCATCGCACACACATAGGCATTTGCATAGAATGTATATACTTTCTGATACACTTGTTCTATGTAGATTTGCTCGTGGATACACCATATGGAAGTTTTTATTGGACTAAAAAAGATGGAACTCTTTGAAGAAGTGTAACAATAGAGTTTAAAAACAGATTATAAGTATGTGTGGAGGGGAGACACAGAGAGACCAGATCTTCCATGTGTTAAGATGAGAACTAACTTACACTGTATCAGCCAAAGCCTGTGGGATTTTCTGCCCATGGCTCCAGGGAGCATCCCCTGGATGTTTGAGGCAGGACCATTCGTTTGCCCAACTAGGTGAAGCAAATAACAGAATAAATCAAATAAAATAGCAAATAATAGACTCAGTGAAGCACACCTTTAGGAGAGGACCTAAATGGACACTTTTGAAGCCTGTTATCCAATCAACATCAATCAAGTTTTTATATCAGGGGTGTTCAATCCTGCTCCAGGACGGCCAGGAGTGTCCTGCGGTGTTTAGCTCCAACCCTAATCAAACACATCTGAACCAGCTAATCAAGGTCTTACTAGGCAGATTAAAAACTTCCAGGCATTGAGGCAAGTTGTAGATATCTGCCATACTCCCGTTGAAGCACAGCTCTATGGGTCTTGCCTCCACTAACTTCTACAGGAATATTCATATAGATTAAAAATATATATTACATGGACAAACATGCCACATTTGTAATGAATTTTTACTCCATGTGTATCTCATACACATTAGCCAAAGTGCACAATAGCTTCACCCTTTAGGCTGTGTATGCTGCATCTTAGCCAAGCCATAAGTGCTAGTCAACAATTAAATAATGCTAATGTATTGCTTATGCCCTTGAAACACTGCTGCCTCTTTTTGGACTTTGGGATTATGCAGCAGTGACCCATAATGCTGTGAAAAATGGCTTTCCCTCAGAAGTTAATCTAAACAGGGTTGCATAAGACACAGCAGTACAGGAAGCCTTCCAAGAAAAGGACTTATTGCTATTCCAAAAAGAGTAAGAACATTACTCAAACAAATCAGCAATGGAAATCATGCAAATGTATGCAAGGTTTGCATTTGCACGTTGAGCACTAAGATTAATAGATTAAAAAAGTATTTTTTCTTCTATTTCTTTGTCTTTTTGAAGAGTTTAAAGAGCACTCTAAAATGATTTATACCATTTTGTTAATTCATGCCACCTGCAAATATTATATTTGTCTTTGGGTCATTTTAGACACAAGGCATTAAAACTTTTGGCCAATCTGAAGTTTCTTTCTAAGTTTCTTTTCAGAGAGAACATGTACCTGGTAAACATGTGTTTATATGGCCTAATGCAAAGGTCAGGCATAACTTAACAAAGAGCAAGCTGTTGCCGAGCAACAGCGGGAGAGACAATGCTGTTTTACAGAGCACACTATTTTCTTAAGCGAAGGTAGATGAGACATGGAAAATTGTACCTGCTCTTGGAAAAGAGAAAGCGGAGAAGGATACGACTTTACGGCTTTCGGTTGACCAGGGCAAAGTACAACTCGGTCAGCAGAAACACAGCCGAGGATTTTATAATGTGCTTGCCAAAGCGAAAAGTAGCCATAGCAGACAACAGATTATGAAAGAGACAAGGGGCAGAAAGACACGCATGAACAACTTTAGAGAACAATTTTTAAACACACCTGCTTTTATGTTTTAGCTTGATCAAAGTAGTTATCTTTGTCTGTATTACAGCTCTGAGATTTTACTAATTCATAAGATCCATCTTTAAATTTATTTATTTACTTTATTTCTTTTCTTTCTTTTTCCTGTGCAAAACTCATCACCATATTCTGATAGGGTGTTGTAGGTGCCTGCTTACTGTCTAAGTTTCTATGACCCTCACATAAAGAAGATTTGAGGGTATAATTTGTGTCTAGCACAAACAAAGCAAAAACTGAAACAATATTTTTGCATTTATCTCCTCATTTCAGTCAGTTTAGAAGGCAGCCTTTTTAAACAGTAGTCTTAAAGCGACCGAATTGTCAGCAAGCTATTTTAAACTGGTCTCAATGGGAGACATCAGTGATAAAATGACTATCTGAAGTAGCAAGAGCTCTAACAAAGAACAATCCATAAAGCGTAAGAGGGATCTTGTCACACCGGGAGACACACCATCAGTGAAAACAAGTATCGACCAAGATCAGAGTCCTCTTGCTAAATTTAGGCAGGGAATTTGAGTAAGATAACATTGATCAACCAAACATATAGCAATGCTGTCGCATTGACCATTCTTTGTAGAATTAAAAGAACAGTTTGCCTAAAAGTGAAAATCTTTTATTTATTCTCCTGTCATTCCTAATTCATATGACCTTATGACTTGTTTTGTGGTTTAGACAACAGTAAATGTAGACTACGTCTGTCAAGCACCTAAGACGTAACACACAGTAGCACTATATTTTACAGTGTCATTGTTATACATTACATGTACTTACAGTAGTAAGTATACTATAGTAAATCATGCTTAATTACATGCAACTAACCCTAAACAAAATCCTAACCTTACATTAAGTACACGTTTTTAATTAATATTATTCAATACTTGTAAATGTCAACAGTAAATGTATGATTACACTGAAACAAGGACACCTTAACATAAAGTGTAACCCACACAACTACAATTACATATCATCAAAAGCCATACAGTTTGTGTTGTGAGAAATAAATGAACCTGACAATCCTTGTACCTCTAACAAGCTTATCCTTTCAAATCTTACGTTTTTTAAATGACACATGCAATAACTAATGGAGTCATAGAGAAGTTTTATGGGCCACTATACTTTTAACTTTATTTTATGGAAATAAGTGACCAGGACATTCTGCTAAACTTATCCTATTGGGTTCCAAAAAGTTTATATATATATAATAACATGAGAAATAACATGAGGACTAGTAAATCATGACAGAAATATTATTTTAAAACCTGTGCACCTAAAACAGTTACTGTAGACACATGTATTCCTTTGACTAAAGAAACAAACAACAATCAGTAAAGCATTTAAAATAAGGTTAAAACCATTTTAAAACATAAAGCTAAAAAACAAGCAAAACGGTGCATAGCCATGACAGTTTCGTAGAAATATAATGTATGTATTATCCAAGGGGAGATTGAGTTTTTTGTATGTGCATGAATTATTGTAATGGGGTTAAATTAAGTCTATGTGAATATGCGAACGCTGTAGGAGGAAAAGCAAGGCTGGGGTGAGGAAAAGAACAGGACTGAGGCCTGAAGATAATGAGTGAGTTTCACACGGTCACACACACACAGGGGCACTCAATGTGACCCCACAGATATGCATGCGCACACACACACACACAGCGCACGCATTCACAGAAAATCTCATTTTCTTTTCCTTTGCATACACACTCTTGCATACAAACTCACCAGCACACATATAATTTAAAAAAACATGGAAAATGAAAACCCCTACTGTGTGTTGGACGGTGTCCCAGAGGACACAATTAAAAAAACCCAAAGATGAAAATGTAGAGAAAAGCGAAGCAGAAAATGTGTGCACACCAGCTGTCTCAGTTATTAGCCTCCTAAACAGAATCCAACAATTCTGCAATTAAGAATCACAATGCTGCAATTAGCATGCCACAGTTTGCAGTGACCTAATTAATGCTCATCTCCTGTGTGCTTAACAACATGCAGTCACCACTTTATACATGAGGTACGGTAAAAGCGTTAGCATGATTTTGAGCATGCAAGAAGCAGCTGCATTTAATTTGACAGCTCTGTGCTCTGATCAGATATCAGCATTTTTATCAAACGTGCCCTGTACTTTCCTCTCTGCAGCGGCAGTCACGCTTGATTCGCTGGGTATGCGTTTGGCCTGCATTCCATGGTGTGTTATTGCAGTGGTTATGTGTTTAATCCTTATCTGTAACCTTGACTGCACAGATTGCTGCTGTGGCGTGTAATCGGTGAAATCCAGGAGCCTGCTTACCGCCACTGATACATCATTTATCACCAGGCACAATAATCCCTCAACTCACTCAAATGCACACACACAAACACAATGTAAACTTCACCCGAGAAAATTCATCTGAGCAAAAAATAGTTTTGAAGCAAATGGGCATATGTTACACAATATGATTTCCCAGCACATGAATGATATAACAGCACGTAACCAAAATACATGTCAAGGAATTTTGATGAGACTAGTTCAAAGCAAGTAAACTATTAGGCTTCTAATTTTTCTTTAAAAAATGTAAACAAGGGCCAGTAAAACTATTTAAGAAAATCTATCAATTGTTCTAGTGGCCAATTATCTGACTTATGGACAGACTGAAATACATCAATGCAAACCCCGTTTTTTGCAAAAAGCATTCAATACTCTCATAGTCTTTTAGTGAATTATGTTTTGTGGGTGGGACTCGTGTTTTAAAGCATGATGCCCAACACTATATTTGGTACATTGAAATAAAGGGTTCTTGTATTGTCTTACCATTCATATTGCAATTAAATATTAATCAATACTTTCTGAATGATTTTGATTGTGTACAACACTAATTGCATAGTGCATAATAGCACAGATATTATTACTAACAATCAGGGGCGCCGCTTGCAATTTTGGGCCCAATGACAAAATATGAGGTTGGCCCCCCCTAGTAGTGTTATTACTAATAAAGCAGATCTCTGGGGGCCCCTAAAGGGCGTGGGCCCTTAGAATTGTCCTAACTTCCCCCCCCTTAGCGGCGCCCCTGCTAACAATATCACTGTAATGTAGACTTCAAGTATTGTCTGTAGTAATATACATCATAATGCTGTATATTCGAGATCATTACCTACAGCCCTCCCACCGCATGTCATGACCCCTTAAAACAAAAGGTTGACTGCATCTCAACACCTCCTTGTTTTACATTAGCTTGTAAAGACATATCGATCACTTCCCCCCCTGTGGAACCGGGCTTAGGTGGTTATAACCACAAAGCCACTAAAATCCCTGTGACAGCATGAAACATATACGAGAAACATTATAGCCCTCAACACACAGAACTCAAGGTCTTTATCGCATGTATTTCAAACAGCTTCAGCCTCTTAAGCACAAAACGAATATCAAGCATTTGCAATTTTTCCAACAGTCGCTCTTTGTATTTGCATACAAATTTACACATTCAATGCCCACCTATGAATTTTAAAAAATAAATAATATAGTTACAGCTATGAAGAGGACAATAGAGGCATACATTGAATAAATAAATCATATCTGTATCGCATGTACTGAATATATGAAATTCAATAGAGTGAATCTTATCTTTCCAGGGCTGGATGCGTTCAATGTGACAGCATTAAGCATGTATCAAAAGTAGACCCTGGACTATATCTTTGAGACCTGAACTCATCTCCAGTTACAACATAAAAGGAGTGATATAGTGCCCGAGGCTGAACTGTCCACTCTTTTCTCAACTCTGTGAAGAACTACAAGATTCAACTCACAAGGCAAACCATAATAAAATAAGAGTCTCACCTTAGCCCAGCAATCAAAAGCTTTAAAAGATTTCTTATGGCATTGTTGTATATGTGTCCTTAGGTCATAACCACACGCTGATCTTGTATGACCGTGTACAAACAGGGCAAAACCTCCTCTTAATGTTATATAGTACACTAGCTCTTCAGATCACTGTATCACAAACTCTGGGACTGAGTCTTAAAATTTTAGTGAGCTGTTTACCTAGATCGCACGCTTGCATTATAGATATACTCCTGAAACAAAATGTGTTTTGTTTTGCAAGCAGCAAAGTTACTAGATATTCACACATTTTACAAATGTCAGGTTTGCCTTTGCAAAACTTACCACCTCAATGCTAGCATATTGTGAGTGGTAGCAAGGCATTGTAATGCAGTTACTAGGGTGTTACTTGTGTTGCTGCTTGCTAAGAGTCCAACCCATACGTCTCTATGATATCCTTTTTCCTTCAAATGTAAGTCTATAGGATTTTAGTTTTATGGTCTCCAAGGTAAAAATAAAAAGGTAATAACACATCTCTCACCAACAAGCCACATGATTTGAGTTATTATTTTTGTCTAGCACCAATGGTAGGGGACATGTTACATGTGGTAATGTAATGTGTTTTTTTTTTCAAATCACTCACCCTGGTGCAATAGCAATAGTAACACTTGCCTTAGAAGGGGCACCATTAATTATGATAGCGCAGTCAGAAGGTGGCCTATGTAATTTTGCAATTGTAGGTATTCTTGTAGGTATTCCTAGGTAACAAGGCAATCCCACAATGCATTGCAAAGAGCTTAGTCAATTTAAGTTTTCAAAGATCAAAGATGATGTTAATCCAAGGTGTGTGCAGCTGGGGAAAATTATTGTGCTTATTACAAAATTGACTCATCAGCTCATGTATCATGTATCACTCATGTATTTTATCTATCTTTATATCTAATTCAACTATGATGTTAGTCAAGTGACACTTGAATGCAAAAATGTTTCCACTTTGCAAATGTGTTGCAAATCATTCCCTTATGCTGTTTCAATGCAGTTACAATGTTGTTTATGTAGCTGCAAATTTTGAGAACAATCAAATTCTCGGATCAAGCAATTTTAATTTTTACCCCCTTGCTTATTTCTCTCTCACTCGCTGACAAATTAAAATAAATGAAGGCTTATTAATACCTTATTACATTGTAACAAAAATGTAATAACAAGGTTGGTTGCATTGCAAGACTATGGCAGTGATGGATGAACTCCTAACAGATTGCTGATGGAGTGCGGCCTTGAATGGAGCTGATCATGACAAATAACCAATGATTTGCCATGCAGAGGGCATCTCAAGGTGAAAAACACACATTTGATTCCATTTTACATCCAAACACGGCCTTTGGCACACAGCATTTCATCCACCTGAGAAGAGAGACAAACAGCTCCCCAGCACACCCAAAGAACAGCAGGATTCAGCTGTCAGTTTACCTTGCCGTTAACTAGAGTTTATTCGGGTAGCAGATGCATGCAGATGCAAAGCTGGAGGGAGTTCCGTGTTTTGAAATGCTATCAGAAGCAAAGCAAGTGTTGAAATAGCGTCTCATTAAGTTTGTTTGCAGGAGAAGCAAACAAGGTTTGGTAGCAAATAAGACTCCAGAAGTGAAACTACATCAATAGTGTAGTGATGAAATATTTCATCATTTCATCATTTTACTGATCTTATAGGCACACTGACAATAATGCACTCAGAAATGCGTGCAGGCATATGGGCTTGTTTGCGTCTATGTGTTATTGTAATAATGACTAATTAAATGCGTTCACACCAAAGAACCTGTGATATCACAGAGGGAAAGCCAAGGCATCTGGCTATAACATGCTGTTTTGTTAATTATAGTTTTCATAATTATTTGTAATTATATAAAAACAGATGAATTCAAAAACGTGCAATTAAAAATGAGCAAATGACCTTTCAACCTCTCTCTCTATCAGCCGAATGCTTCTGCACAGATGGTTGAAAAAAGCTCTAAACCTACAGGTGGTTTGGCAGCTTCTTTTTTGTTTACCATTCTATTTTAAGGACTTTAAACAGGTTTTAAACACAGGCAAGACATCCCTTGAGGCTTGTCTTGAGGTTCTGTTCAAGTCTGAAAGTTGGAAGAGCCATATCTGAAGCCGTAAGTGTCCAAAAATAGAGGCGGTTAGCAAGGAAAAGTGAGTTACTCAGCTGGTCTTGCTGATCGCTTGAAAGCAGAACAAAACTACTTTTTATAGGCAACTCATATTACTGGAGTCTTGTCTGAAGTGCTATAATTATGTATTCTTACTTTATACTTACACAATAATACAAAAATATGTAATGAAAATCATGAATTCGTATACAATTTTCTAAAAAAAGATATTATAAGATATATAAGATATCATTAGAATTAAACACCAACATCTTTGCTGCAGTATATGTAAGTCTAAAAAAATGATTTCTGCATTGTTAGGAAACATTTTTTTAATTTGGTGTCCATATTTCCCAGCAGCTCCATCTCTATTATTAGGATGAGACTCATCCAATCTGCTACAACAAAAGCAAATGTCTGATTAACAGGTGCGCTGAATGAGAGAGCCAGCATGTTTGAGCTTCTTTTAATTGAAAAATTCTTACCATGTAACGATATCACCTGAGTTTGAACACTGCCACACCGAGCCTCTGTATGGAAATCTTATTTAGATTCAATTTTCTGATCAGAACTGGCTTACCAGTAAAACTGTCATGGCGCTCCAAAGTTATCACGCCAGCATCTCATTCACAGCCGTGAGAATCATCATGCCGAGCAAGTATCAAAGGGCAGAACGCAGATATAGTCATCTTTTAAAAAGCTCAGACTTACGAAGGATGCCGTTTTAGTCAGCCACACAGACTTTAAAGAGAGCAATTGAAGGTAATCGTTTTGAGTAAAATGTACTCTGCGGTGGGCTGATTCGCAAGCAGGGGTGCATCAAAAGCCACGGCCTTAAAACGCCCCCACAAAAACGTCATATTTGCTATTCTTATTGCATATGGCTTCTCTTGGTGAGTAGATGGTAGTGGTAGATAATGAACAATAACATTGTCTGTAAAAATATGTGGTGCATTGTGGGACAGAATCTACCAACTGTTCAATTAACCAATGAGATGACTTTGCTTTTGAGTCTGCAGCATTCTACATGCATGTCACGTTTAGCAAGTTCAATGACAACGACCGCGTCTGATCTGTGGCATGTGGTGATTGTAATCTTGGATGCTCTGAAAGCATGCCACATGTGTTTGACCAAAAGCTAAAAGCTTGCTGGCTGGAAAGACGTGGAGCATTAGGCGTTATTAATAGCTGTACTACAAATGTAATTGCTGTACAAGTCACAGCTTTATAGAAGAAGAAACAAATTTTTACTTGGTTGCTTCTTTGCAGGGATAAAACACCATATATGTATATATATACATGTATATTGTAGCCACAGATACAAACAAAGGAGGTAAACTGTAATGTGACAGTTCAAGATGTATTGACATTAGCTAGAACATGGAACAGCCAATGTAGTTGACCTCTGACCTTTAGCAAATGTTAAAGGCCTGTAATGCAAGTGTTATGACCTTTTTTATCTTCAATACTAGCTTATACACAAACAAACACATCCCACATCCACCTAAGACAGATGGCTATCTCAAATGTGTTATCTCTTCTATTCTAAATGTGTAAATAAATAAGTATTTTGGTAAGGATGTTAACTATTTAACCATCAAATAACTAGTGAATTAGTTGAGTCTCCTTGGATTTTAGTCTGAACTTTAATACTGGGCATAGGGGTGCATTAAAGGTGCTGAAAAGGTGCTTTCAGTTCCTGAAAGGGTTTTTGTGTTGACAGTTTTAGCATGTTAAACGCAGCATGTTGTCAGCCCACAGAAATTCTCTCTGATAACTCATATCTCTAAATTCATTAGAGACAAGTTAACCATCATGGCTGCAGCTATCAAAGCTCTGCTTTTGTAAAAAATTCACCATCTTTGATCAATTTCAGTCAGCCTTCGAATCGCCTGCTGTGAGCAATGTTCCCATTATATTCATATTATAATCCACAGAGCTTTAATAGTTCTGTGCTATAAAAACAGATATTTTGATAACACTGGACTGCACACATGCAGATGGATCTCTTTAGTCATTACATCACACAGGTCATCACACTTTGTTTCATTTAATGACATTGTCAAATTAAAAATAGTTTCTTTTTAAAGTAGAACTCAATTTTGTCATGTTACAACAGTTTGAATTTAAAAGGGTAAAAACCTTATATCTTTGTGAAAATAATGCAAACTAAAAAAAAAATGTTCGTTTGAACAGACCTTAAAAATAGACCATTTTCTTTAAGCATTTTTTGGGTGAAATATGACCTAGACATTCTTGATTTTTGAGAGAAAATTCACAGTATTGGAAACATCCCAATAAGCCATTTTGCTGAAAATAACTTGAAAGAAAAATCACTACGGGCACTTTGTGTGATCATCTCCTACTATCCACCTACTACTTCAGGTCTGAATATATCTCTAACAGCAGGACATGTACATGTGTCAGTCATATACCTGATCAAAGGATTCATGTATCAAATTTGGACTTCTGAAAGCAG
>JAZGTJ010014625.1:0-13991 GCA_036877575.1 Botia almorhae
TGTGTGTGTGTGTGTAACATGACTCAGCTGTTCTGTGCTGTCCTTCTCTTTTGTAGGATTGTCACTGTTTGCTTGACATTGCACCTCACGCTATCGAACGACTTCACAGCGTTCACATTTACCCAATCGTCATTTTCATTCGCTACAAAAATGCAAAACAGATAAAGTAAGTGTCCACATCCCTCTTTACCTATGCTTTATTTAAACTCATGTTCAGCTTTTCAAAGTAAAGGCAGTGGGTGGAATAAATAAGGCCCTCTTGGCACATTTTGCACCAAGATGTTTTCTGTTCTGTTCCTCAGGGGCCTGAAGTCATTTGGGAAAGCAGCAATTTTTATTGTGTATGACGCAGTTAAACTAGCAGTTAAATAAATGAATATTTTGGCTCACAATTTATTTAAAGTTAATATAGGAATAGTTCACCCAAAAATGAAAATTTTGGTATTTACGCCATAATTTTTTCTGTATGACTAACTTTTCCCTGTGAAATACAAAAGGAGAATTTTTTAAAAATGTTTACACTGCTCTCTTCCATACAGTGCAAGAAGATGGGGATCAGGGGTTTAGGATTAAAGGAGCACAATAAAAGTAGTCCATATGACCTGTGTGCTGTATGCCAGGTCTACTGAGGCTATACAATAGCTTTGTTTGATGACTGCAGTCATTATTCTTTTAAAATCTTGACTTGTAAAATGTACATGTTGAAAACCTTCCTTGACAGCTGTGGTCGCCATTCATTGTGTGGAAAAGGGCAACTTAGAATTAGAACAACTTACTGCTGTGAACAGATCACTTCAGTGTTCCAAGAAGGAAAAGGTCATACAGATTTTGAAAGGCATGATGGAAAAAATTAATTTCTTTTCGGAGTGAACTATCCCTTTAAACAGATATATATACGACAATGTAGGGAGCCATTTCACTCTTTCTGTCTGTCTCTATCTCCTTCGTTCTTGCTCAAGGTTGTTCAGAGCAGAATGCTTCATGACATTTCCAGCCCAGTTTATCACACATGGAAAATTAAAGCCGACTCAGTAGCCTTAATATGCGTGTCACGGGTTCAGACCATACTGTACGGATAGCTCTCTAGGGGTTCCAGAATTAAAAGGACAATAAATCCCAGCTTTATTCTCCTGATAACGCCTATAGGTCTTTTCATTGCTTTTCGTGCATAGTTGTGAGATCGCTAATGGTGCAAAGTCGTCCCAACAGAGGTTTTAAATTAATGATTTCCCAGAAGTGTTGGAACTCCATTACACTGGAGATTAATGCAGGTCGTCTATGACCTGCTGACTAGCACCTACTTAATAAAAAGACAGCCGGAGTTAATCAGTCCTGCACTCATTAGTACTTCAAGATCATCATGTGATGTACAGTGGCTTAATTGCCTCCTGCATTTCTTGAAAGTCGCTTATATGGGAAGGAATCCAACAAAGAGAGTAATTTATATGTAAATGTTTAAACAGATATTATAAAAATTATCCTAACTACCTTCTAATAAAGCTCAAACATATATACATTAGGGCAGTGTATAGGAGCATTACAGTTTGGGGCAAATGTGATTGTTTCAAAAGGTTTGTATTATCACTTAATGTTTTTTTTTTTAAAGATAAACAATTCATGTTTATTAAAATATGTTAGTGCATGTGATGTGCAAAAGAAAATGTTTATTTAATGACAAGTGGTGTCTTGATTATTTTWAACGATTTTTATTCTGTTTTACTTTTCGTATTTGCATTTTAAATGTAATTGGTTTAAATGTCTGTTTGTTGTCATGTTAGCTTCTCTGATTAAGAACTAAATCAAATAGTCTCTATTTCTCTCTCTAGTCTCTCTCTCTAATACAAACACACACACACACAGACGACATTAAACAGCTGATGTCTTCATTTTTTAAGTGTCTTTAGATTATTTGAAACTTGTGTAAGACAGTGTTTAAATTCTGAACATATAACTGGTACGTTGTACTTGTAAAATCTTCTGATGTATTTATTTTTGAAGAAATGTAATGACTGTTTGTTATTCTGTGTAGAGAGCAGAAGGATCCACTGTATCTACGTGATAAAGTCTCTCAAAAACATTCCAAGGAGCAGTTTGAGATTGCACAGAAGATAGAGCAGGAATATAGCAAATTCTTCACAGGTTTGGGATTTGCTCTCAGTTCTCTTTGTTCCATGCATTTCTTTGTTGTAAAAATATCAAAATCCTCAAAGTTTGTTTGCAGGTTTAAATTAAATTTTGAATCAGATTTTTAGACCCCATTATAGGTTTCCGATTGGCTAATTATATACCATAATGGCATTTATTTGTTTGTTGCTTGAATATTGAAAGTCAAGGTTAATACACGGTGTGACACATGAACCAATCGACATGACTCGCTGTCTGGTAAACCTTGATGGCTGTTGTATGTTTTGTAAACACAATTATTTTCTTTCAGGTATCGTTCAAGGAGGCACCTTGCCCTACATTTGCACTCAGATTGTGACTATTGTGGATCAGGAACAGAGTAAAGTTCTGTGGACGCCGCTTGGCTCTCCGTAGGAGCTTGGAGACAGTCCTCCCGTGTACAGCCTCTTGCCTGAGCTTACAAACACTAGATTTTATACGCACCACATGCAAAGGTATTCTAACATAATGCGATGAGTGTCAAGCTAAGATAGTGATTTGTTTTCAATATTAATTTTTATTATATTATGAATTGTAACTGTCTCTTTGTATATATGTGCCTGTGTGAATGAGTGTTTATAGATGTGTGTGTGTTTGTGTGTTTGTGTGTGTGTGTGTGTGTGTATGCAGGACAGTAGCACTAAAGTATTTGTTTATTTTCTTTGGTCTTCCTGATGGTAACGTTGTAGCAATGCTGCATTTAAGACACCTGTTTACAAAGCAGTGAGTCCGTGAATTGTTTGTCTGCTTGAGTTTGTTCTCTCCGTATGTCATTTTAATGAAGTCTACATGTCCCCCGCCACAAAAAAAGGAGCCCTGTCCCCTTAAATCAGTTTTATGAAAATGGTATGCATGTCAGCCTTCCACGTTTTGACGTATCAGCTCAAGGACTGAATTCTTGTGTCGTGGTTTAAGAGTCGTTTGTGGCGAAGTTTGTCGTGTAGATGTCAGTGAGCGTTGATTTGAATCATGTGCTTATCTGTTGAGCTGAGACGGACAGCAGCTACAGTAAGCAGTTTCTATGGGCCAAATGGAAGTGCCTTTGGAGATATACTGAGCGTATGACAATGGCATGTGATGAACGTCTGGAATTTAAAAAGTAAAACTTCTCAGTTTGCACTCCAGGGCTAGACAGACCACTGTGTTCTATGAGATCTTAGCATTCTCATAGCAGAGCTTTTATTTAAAGAGAATATCCAATGTAACACTTGTACTCATGCATACTGAAGTACAGGCACACGCTTATGTGTATGCAAGCAATTTCATTTAAATATATAGAAATGAATTTACTGTATTTTTACTAGGCTGTAGGCCTGGGGGAGTGTGACACAGTGCAGTCATGTCTTAGCAAATATTACTGTGTTTGTGTGTGTGTGAGTGAGTGAGAGAGAGGGAGAGAATGCATGTTTCTCTTTGTGTATGTTGGTCATTTTTATATGTTATACCCACTAATAAACATTATAGAAAGGTCTGTGATACAAACATGAAATGGTTTTCAGAAATCTGTTTAAATTTTCTTTGCTATTTATTTTTTTTGTTTATTAAAGAGGCAAGTTATAGCTCTCCTGTAGACCAGCAGCCCCACTATTAATGTTGTGCCAAAAACCAGTCATGTAATTTTCTTTTCACTGTCTGTTTTGCACTTCCTATACTATGAATACCCTTAACAAATGACTGTTTGTAGGTTTCCAGTACAGAAATGGAAATGGGTACTATCATTTTTACTGTATATGCAACATTCATTTGTGTGTCACTTCTGCTCCGTACATTTCATTAAATGCCTTTTTCTTAAAAAAAACAAAAATGAAACACTACATTCGGTGTCATTTAAAAAGGGATTTCTTTTTGCACAGTTTTTTTTCAAAGGAAGATCAGTCCAAATGTGTTTACTATTGGGTTGAAATTAGGCATTTTGTTTAAGTAAATCTAATATCTGTTTTTCTGAAAAGCTAATGTATAGATTCAGTTAGAGGGATTTGTCACAACACGATTGTGTATTTAGAAAAAAAAGGTACTGTTGCGATTTTTGATTTTCTTTTATTATAAAAGAATATGATTTGTATGAAACTGTTCAAGACATTAATGCAAGAATAAAAGTAATTTTTCCATATTGACAATGTCACTAAATCAATCAACATTGTGTGCGTTTGATTGATGGCAGTATTCATTGTGCTCCGGAGAGAAATGTCACATTAAAGGTGTCACACATCTCAAGTTATTTTTCCAAAGCACTGGTTGCATCTATGGTAGATTGACGTGCTGTAATTGAGTGTGTAACTGTGCTGTTGCTACTCCTTAAAGGTGATGCACTGCATCTAACCATGGGGAACATGTGGTGTTACTTATTGGAAAAGGTGAGCTCTTAAACAATAGTTGTGTCTGTACAGCTGTCAGCTGCTGTTGGGGGGGGGGGAGGTTGCTGTATGGGGTCGATTGCTTATGATGTAACTTGCAAAGTGACATTTTCTCGTTTGTACCAAAAATTCTTGTCAAACAGGTTCCAGACACAAATGTAATGTTGCAGAGGAAAATAATGTAGATTCTTGACAGCTGTGGTAACTATGAATTTTGTATAGAAAAGAGCTGTGGTCTGTCTTTTTGTGTTCTACTAGACGAAGAACAACATTTAAGTCAGAACAACATGGGGTGAAATAGAGAGTTTTGGGCTCACAGTCTCTAAATGTTTGGCTAAAGTATTGCATTTTATTCATGAGGATTCAATTTTTCACATTTAGAAGCAAATAGCAAATTCTTATTAATTTAGACATATTTTAATGGCAAAGTCTGCACATTAATCATTTGTGAAACAAGCTTGAAATTACATGTAGTCTGTTATTAATGTAGGCTTTATGACCATAATTTGTTGCTTTAAGGAGGCATTGAATAATAATGAGCTTTCAGGCACATTCCCATTTACAACTGTCATGTCATATGCAGCGACGAAGAATCATGTCATCAGGTAAGACCTAACAAATGTTCTCCTTCCAAGTGGAATCACATTTCCCTAGTAAGGGTGTAGTACTGAAGATGCCATTACAGTGCTGATCATCAGAGTTTGGTTGGGTGAATGAAAGCCCCTCCTCCAAGCATGTGTCCTCATTTGGCTCATGTGCTGATTTCTTCCTCTCTCACAGTCACGGAAACCGCTACAAATGCTGTTGCGGTACATTCCCAAAGCAACATGTCCTTGAAGTCCCCTTACTCTTCTTTTAGAATGGGTCATATCTTCTGCTGAGGTATTTGTATCAAGGCAGCTGTTGACAACTCTTCTGAATTTAAGATTGTAGTGGTAGTTGTAATCTTTGTGGTCAGCCAAGCTAGCAAAACAATTCCTGTATTATTGCGCTATCTTCTACAATCTAAATACAATTCCCTAGGCTCTTTTGCAAGCAGTTGCTCCAGATTCAAATGTCTGTGGATTGCTATGTAACTGGTCTTAAACTAAGCCCTGTATCTGTCTGCCTGTGCTATTCTACTACAATGCTTTTGTAGGAACTAGTTCTTTAATGCTTTAGCTGACAGCTGGCTTTTTCAAGATGACGACCAATCCAGGATCCTATTGCTCTCCATAAATAACTAGATCTGCAAGATCTAGCTCTGACCAGCTGAACCAACAAGACAGAAGGCTATCTGAGACGGGCTGTAAAAACCACTATAAAGACCCCCTTACAAAATAAAAGAATGTAATAATGTATATTCAGCTATAAAAAAGAAGGATCAGAAGGATATACATACACATGGGAAATAATTGGTTTTCCATTACATGGGTTATCAGTTGGTTTAGACTCCGAGCTGGTGTCTGTTGTTTTAGACCGTTCTAGAAACTGTCTTGATGTGGTCATGGAGTAACCTCCCACCAAAAATGAGAAAACCAAAACTGCCTTACCCTGAGCAAGGCTTTCTCATGCTTGCATTTCCCAAGTTGCTGTTGGTACACATGATAAGCAATTAAACTCATTTTATTTCAACTTTGCACTTCTACTACTGTCCAGTAGGAGGGGAAGTATAAAAAACAGTTTGAGATGTAATATGCTTCCCATTGTGAGCATGGTGCAAACAAATGGAAATCTGACTAAAATACAGATTATGTGCTTTACTATCGCATCAAAGGGTTTTACTCTGTTTGCTGATCTGCCTTAGGTAAAGGAAAACCGAATTAGATATTTAACAAGATAAAAAAATAATACCTTTGAATGGCTTTACAGTTCTGTCTTTTTAAGAAAGTTTGCATGCACTTGCCCTTGAAGTTAAACTAAATTGACACATTGTGTCTCATAATAGATAAACAGATGTCTCAAAATGTGTTAAAGCACCATATTAAACGTGTAGACAAGTACTTTCAATTGAGCCACAAGAGGCTAAGTGAATATCTCCCTAAGACAATCTCATAAGGTAGTATTCTTCAATTGTGAAAGGGTTGATAAATTGTGACTACAGAAGCTACAAATAAACAACTTCTACACACATGCAGTGGTAATTAAGCAAATGTATTATGCAAATGTATTTTGTGTTTAATAAGATGCAAAACATTACATTACTTGTGAAAGGACCTGTCTATTTGGCTGGGCTGTATATCAGCCTACAGCATGTTTGCTGCCAACCCTCAAAAAATATTCTGTTTCAGATGCTATTTTGGTTTCATAACATCATAACATCCCTCAGACAGTAAATCTTAACCATTAAGATCACAGACATCAGTAAATCTTCACAACTCATTCAGATTTATCTATGTTTATATTATAAATATGACTTTGTTTTAGGGTCCCATTTCACTGTCTTCAATTATACATGTACAGTTTAGATTCGTTATTTGACAATGTTATTTGACTTCATAGGCAAACACAACAATAACAAATAAACAATATAATTATAATTATAATAATACGCCATATCTTGACTAAGCAAGATTACGTTGTACATGAAACGTCTTAATATCCAAGACCAAGACCAAGTTTAATTAATAAAAAAACGCTCCTTATCATTTACAAAGCTTCAGGTTACTTATCACTTACAAAGCTCGTTTCTTGTCCTTTGAGGAAATTCCTTCTCAGCAATGAAACCACTATCATAGTGAGAGTTGGTTTTAAATGTAGCCTATGACGAGAACATTCATTGCATTAACAGGCTGCTAGAAGCGTTTGCATCTACTTGTTTTCATCGAGCTCAGACCTGAAACAACACGCAGCTGTCTGTGCGTCACATTGTATAATTCAACACATGCACTGTCACAGACGCGCACTGCAATAATGTCTGTACATCTCTCTCTCTCTCTTGTTTATTGGGTAAGCAGGAAAATGATCTATGCAACAG
Source organism: Botia almorhae (assembly GCA_036877575.1). Lineage (NCBI taxonomy): Eukaryota > Metazoa > Chordata > Actinopteri > Cypriniformes > Botiidae > Botia > Botia almorhae. The sequence continues at coordinate 7,474 of JAZGTJ010014625.1, forward strand.
ATAATATTAGAACTCTATTTAAAAACAAAACACCCTCTGCCCTACAAAAAACAATCAAACAAACAGCCAGACCAGCCAAAAAGAATCATATAAAACTATGGCGGACGGCGAAAGGTATATATACATTATTGGCTTAAAAGTATGCCTATATTTACAATTTTTTTAACAATAAATGTATTTTTACATTATTTCTGTAATTCTACATTTACATCTACGTTAATTTATTTACACTTCTATTTATTTGTTTACTTATTTATATTTATAGTATTTCTCGTCCTCTATAATAAATAAAATCCAATTTTGTCGATAAAGAAAAAGAAAAAGAGACCTCTCTCCGGTTTGGCTCCGCCTTCCTACCTGTAAATCTCCCCAACAATCTGTGGATCAGATCTTACTGATGGGCTGCCAGGATCAGCCGCGGAAAGTGAGTGGGGACAGCGACGTGTCATTGAGAGCGGAATAACCGTCTAATGCCGATATTCGAACAGGTTTTTCCATCGAGCCGCGCAAAACTACAAAGAATAGCTCGGTTGCCAAATAAATAGCCTTGAAGACATTGATTAAGTTGGCGTTTATGAGAGAAATATCGATTAGACGGCGCTGAGGCGACACTGGCTCTGGATTGGCGTCAGAGAGCTTGGACGTACACAAACAAGCCTCTTATAGAACACCACAGACATCCGTTCGCTCGGGTTTTATCTATCACAAAAATAAACTAATAACATAACGAACATTTGTTTCAGGCTCCATTTTGTTTAGAAACCATGGAGAAAGATGAAGAAAATCCGTCAATATAAAAACGTCAAGTCGTCAATGCGGATTTAAATGTCTCGCGCGGAGGGAAGAAGACGCGCAATTTCTCCTCACGCTCTAACAGTTCCGCCGTTTCTCGCAGAGAAATATATTTTAAACATATTATTTTGTTGATAGAGGAACAAGTGCTGAAAGGAGAGGGATATTTGAAGCAATATGGCTGATGGCTGGGGTTGGGGGCGCTGGCAGGAGCTCTCCAAAGCTTCTTCTCAATGCTAGCTGTGGCAGATGGCAACGGATCCTATGGCAGCAGCAGCCCTAGAATGAGTAATAATTTCAATTTTAATAAAAATCCGGTCTCTTCTGTCTCTATATCGAAGATGGACGTGATCATCCCGTTCTCACCAGACGTACCCTGTGACAACAATGGTCAGCGCATGTGGTGGGCTTTCCTCGCCTCATCCATGGTGACGTTCTTCGGGGGTCTCTTCATCATCCTCCTGTGGAGGACCCTCAAGTACCTGTGGACTGTCTGCTGTCATTGCAACATAAAAAATAAGGTAATAGATCTCAAGCCTTGCAGTGTATGTGTATGTGTATGTTTGTGTTTGTGTCGCAACAAAAAGCACAATTTGTTGGAATGAAATGGCCATGTTATCCTGTATTGTCAGGATTTTTAGTACACGATCTAAAGTAAATGACATTTGGATGGCTGTGGATTGGCACTGACAGAAGTGTTTCATTGCTGAGAATACACTGATCAGTCAGTTCTGCAGGACAACATTGCAGCAATCAAATGACTTCTGAATCAACTGATCAGAATAATGCACACAGCTCAAACCATGTTAGTGCTGAAGTATTCCAATAAAATACAGTGATGAAATGATATTTAAAGATGGTACAATTCATAAATATAATTTAATTTGACAACAAATCAAGAGACATTCACATAGGCCTCCTATCTGAATGCACACATAACATAATTTAGATCTAGAAGCTTTCTGTATTTTGATCTGTAATTTTGTTATATAGGCTATATGATTTTATTTGATATGATGTTTCAGTCAACATAAATGGCTTTTTCTGTAGTTTATGTGATTGATATATTTCAGAGGGAAGATATAGAACAGTAAGCTTAATATTAGCAGGGAGGCAGTTGTTTAGAGATACTATATAATACTATATAAACAATAATATATAAACTCTTTCTGGTACTTGATAAATTCTGTAATATTGTAAACAAATTGTTACAGGCTTTGAGACACAAGATGACTGTGAAATCAAGTTATGTTTACACAACACTTTATTAACTGTTTCGCCATGGCAACTATTTAGTATATGAACTAGTATGGGTGTAAAACATATTTGGTGGCTGTTAAAGTTTAATATTCTTTGGAATTCACCAGGAATGAAGCCATGATGTACAACAAAGATGATTAATCATGCTACACAGTGTGACAAAGCATTTACATGTTCATGTCCTAATAACAAATCAATTTTTTTTTCTTAAGACCAAAGTCATGCAGGCACATGAATTATTTCTAACCATTTAACTGACTGATCATCAGTCACTCTCAAACAAATGTGATTGTTTTATTGTTTTTGTTCATTTATTGTTTTATTGTTATTGTTGATAGGAAAACAGTTCAGACCTGTTGCTATGTGTGAAATGTATGACCGTATATGAAAAGGTGTTATTCACTTCTCTAGAGGCACAATGCAGACATCAGAAAGGACTGGTTACCCGAAGCTCTTATTGGTTGGTTCATATGGGATTTGACGAGACAATAGCCAGTGAGTTATAATTAACCACATGAAGCCTGGATCCAAACAGCCAATACCGTTTAATCCTTATTAGTATCTACTGGCTAAGATATCTGTCTGGAAAAGACTAAAAGGGCAGATTAGATTGTTTGTTGGCCTGTTAGTTTCATAACCTAGGCTGTTGAATGTTTTTATGTTTAAATGATGTAAATAAATTATGGCCCTCCTCTGTCTGTCTTTTACGTTCGGATGAGACTGTGTTAAACTGGTTATTTATTTAAATGAGAAGGATTAATGACATATGTGAAGTCACCAGACTTAATTCTCATTTAATCAGCTACATGTACAAGTGTTATAGCCAAGCAAGGAGTCCATCTAAAATTGACAATGTGCCTCAGCCTTCACCAATAGAATTGTTGAAACATAGACAGGTCTGTGTCTATATCACTTGCAACAAGACCGTTAATTAAAATCTGTTCTGAGAAAAACTGAAAATGATGGTGTGGATAATTTCTGGCACTGCTGTGTTTCCTGGTGGAAGGAGAGTCCGGAGGGATGATTTTGTGGAGCGGTACTTTGTGGATTTGACACTTGCTTGCAAAGGGAACATGCTTGTTAGGGGTATTAAGAGGCTGAAATGTTATATGCTGTGCAGCTGACTGGGACGGCAGGTCTTCCAGGCATGGTGTCAGTAATGGGAAGCTTGGCTGAGGTCAGCCACGTTGAGCAAGGAGGTCAGGCATGCCTTAGTCTTATGCTAAAGGCTGATATAACATACAATATCTTATTAGTCCACAGCTGGTTTGCTCCACTGTTGGTTTGCACTGTTTTTTTATCAGATATGTTTATTTAAAAATAAACTGCTCCGTTGGTGCAGTAGCCACACAGAAGGTGTGGTGATTTACTCACTTTTTTCTTTTCTTGCCTGAGGTTTCAGCTAAAACACACTCTAAAATACTACAACACCTGTTTAGTCATGTACGGGTGTTAAGGAAATCAAATAAGTAAAAGAAGGAGAGATTAAAAGGAAGATTAAAGGGAAGTGTGTAATTTCTGCAACACTAGTAGCACCAAATTGAATGGCAATGTGTTGACTGGTCTGAATAACAACATTGGCTTAAGTTTAGAGGACTATAGTACCTGTTTGGCTGAACAGTGGAGAACAGGGAAACTTGTTAATACTTGTTTAAAAGCAATGTAACTAATGGTGCAGAAATTGCACACTGTCAGTTGTCACTGTCATTGTCAGTTGTAGCTCATGTATTAGATATCAATATTATTTTAAATGTATTGCCTCCACCATGAAAATGACTGGCAGGTGAGTTTGTTGTGACTAGATTGCTACATATTGCCCGAGGTAGAAAACAATGTTTCTGAAGCAGAGTTTAACATTGATTTATATTCCGTTTATTTCATCTTGTTTTTTCTTTCTGCTCTAAATGACTCAATTTCCATGTTTTGTTTTACAGACAAATAACACAAAGGTGTTTATCAAAAGCTATTGCCCCTTGAAATCAGCCCTTTGCCTTTTAATCTAGTGATTTACTGCTAGTGTTGCATGACTAGCATTTTCCATTAAAAGCTCAAGACAGTGTCTGACCCTCTGGAGTTTTACATCTCAAATGAGCCATAACATAGATACAAGTGATCCAACAACAGCACCCAAGATAATTGTTATAGAGTTCACAGCTGAAATTTGTTTATTCATTAGAGCAGGCAGAATTACCAAGATGTCTAGTTGGTTTGTTGTGCGCATGTGTGTCCCCTCATGCTTGGCAACGCACCGGCTGTCTTTGGGCTAACAGGCAGACAGAGCACACACCCAAAGATCAGCTGTCACTCTCACTAACACTGTAACACAATGTACCGAGCACAGGGTACAAGCATTTGTAGATCCAAAAAACGTAAAATGTATCTGCTTTGTCATGCAGTTCTTTCAAAGACTTGTGTTGGGAGGTCAAAGATTCCACAGGTGTTATACTTCAAAAGTACTAAACTTCTGCTTTTATTTAAGATTTTCCTTATATGCTTGTTTGAATGGATGTATTTGTTTTTCAGCTTATTTATTTATAAAATATGTGTTTAACTTATATTCAACTTATAAACACTTATGTGTTCATTCACAAATGTTTCATTCCTCCATAGGATGTCACGTTTGTCATTTTTTAAACAAACATGGTTTGATAGTGAATGGTATTAAGTGATGATGATGTATAAAGAAAGGCTACCACTGAAGATTTTTCTAAAACCAATTTTTTTTAGACATTTATATTAGTATTTATATAAGTATATTCAGCTTGACTCGTAACAGCATTCTGCTGGGCTAAACACTACAGTTTTACCCAGTGATATACCTGTCATGTGCGTGTAGCTTAAAAACTCAGTGAAACGTTCTGAATTAAGTTACATGTTAAAAAAATCAGTGAAGCGTTCTGAATTAAGTTACATGTTACAGTGTGTGGAAGTGCAGACAAGACCTTGGACAATACTGAGGTAGTTGAGTTTATCAGAAGTTTACAAAATTATTGTTTGTTGCAGGTGACAAAAATGGTTGTATATATGGTTGATGTTTGTGAACCAGGACTGTGAGTTTATGCTGGTGTTCCAGCCGTGGAGACTTGGAGTTATTGTTGTGTTGTTGATAATAGCATGACATAAACACTGTAAACCCATAGCAAAGACTGACCAGTGTTGTTACATTTTAAAAGAACTGGTTTACTCAACTTGGGAAAGACAGTCCTCACTGTGGGCGACACCACAGTGTACATGTGAAAGGATAGCAGGATGGCCATGCTTTTAATTCACAGAGGAAGCCGTTGCAGGCTGGCTCAGCTGCTGTTGTCTTTAAAGAGATTTGTGTGAGTGGAATCTTGCTGCAGTCAAAGCCACCATGTGCTCTCATCTCCGCTAACCCCCTGGCTAATGTTAACTAGACCACAATCAGAACAAACACAGTTTACCTTCTTGTTTTCAGTTTAGAGTTTACTGGAGGACAGCTGTCAGGAAACTGATTAACAGAGCTACAATTAATCACTATCATTTGTTTAATGCAAATTATTGATCCTCTTGGATAGTAAAGAGATGTTGTCTTTGGCATCCACAGGTTTTATGTAATCTTAACCCTTTTTTTCACATTTCTTTGCATGAGGAGAAGGTGCTGTTCTTATGGTCTCACTATTGACTTTAACTTCATTGCGAGATGAAAATTAAGGCGTAACTGATGGGCCAGCCAGAGCCGTTCAGTTTAAGAACTATATGGAAGCCAATCCAAACATGGCCCCTGTGGCCAGCCTCTCAGCTCAGAGGAAGGAACACTGGAGAAACATTCTGTTCGAATCGGAGGATTCAAGCTCTGATTTGTCCTCATCTTCATGAGCTTAGCATCATAATTGGTGCTTTGATTTGGAGAGCTGTAATGCAGCATGCAGGAGAGAGAAGTGAAGGCGTAGAGGATGTTTTGGTGACCTTCAAGGATGTGGGCTATGCTGCCGAAACCTTGTGCTCCTTTGTGGTTTGGCTTCATCTCACCCGTGTGCTTGCGAGCTAATAACAGGTTGTGCCTCTGATGGCAGGCAGCAGTTTTAATAACGCGGTTGGCTCTTATCATGCACTACAGCACATTGGTGTGATGAGATGGGGGTGCTTTTGATGTGTCTGCAAAGGTTATTCCACAAATGTCAGACTGGTTACAATGCTACAAAACCATCTCTCAATGCCTGTTTCACTGCTGCTGAAAGCATTAGAAATAAAACCACATTTTTTAACATTTTTAAAATGAATCAAAGGCTCTTTTTAAATGCATTGTAAGGCGCTAGGGCAGTCTGTTTAAAAAGTAACAGTGGAGGGAATAGGGCTGGTGAAAAGTAAGACGAGTGTGTAAAATAAGCGGTCATGTGCTCTGTAAATGACATTCGTGTAGACATCACAGACATATGTTGTACACTGAAGCTCAAGTTCAGGGTGAAGAGATCAACGATTATTCAGTTAGATATTTTATTACA
>JAZGTJ010014626.1:0-13990 GCA_036877575.1 Botia almorhae
AAAAGACTAACAACATACAACCATATGCTAAATAAATTGGCCCTATTCACTTAACTTTAATGCATGTTCCTGGTTTAACTGAGCATAATTCACCGCACTTTATTTTTAAAGGAAACATTTCAGTTTCCTAATAAGCTTTGACTCTGAAATAACTTTTTAAATAACCTTTTAAATGATGTCACATTGGCCAAGCAGGCCGTTGATTTTCGCTGGCCAATAGCCAATAGTTATTAATTTAGGTTGCTGTTGCAGGTAGTGCAACAGTTCTAAAATCATAGTTAACATTGTTATTTATTGTCAGTAATGTTATAGTTATAAAAACTATGGCAATAACTGCAAACAGAAGCAATGTGAAAAAGAAAAAAATGCCCACTGGGATACACTGATATGCTTTTAAGATGTAACTTGACCTTTAGCCTTTATGTGGTCAAAGAAACCACTAGTGGTTTCAGTACCATCAGGTGTATTACAATACCATGGTATTATCATTTGATACCGTTACTGTACCTTAGTACAGTAGCACCACAGTACTGTTTGTAACAACATCATAAATGACACAGGTTAAGGTAAATACACTAAATAACACCCAGAATGCAAAATGACCAATGTATGTTTAAAGGAGCTGAAGTAAATAATAAATCTAATAAATAAATAAATGTTCTGCCAGGCAGCAAGTTAAACAGATGGAATTGCATCTATAAAGCAAGAAGGTGAGAAAAGAAATCAGGACATATGTGTGAATCTTTCCTGCATGAACAGGCGTAAAACGTGTGTGGCACGTCATTGTCACAGGCCTGAAAGCATGAATGCAGATTGGATGATAATGCATCATATTGTTCTAGCATCACTTTCAAATCTTCTATTTATCTTTTTCATTGCTACCTTGGAAAGCTGGCGAGAATATTGCTAATTATGAATTTTAACAGGATTAGCAGATCTGTTGCAATCAGCTCTTCAGAATATTGTGTAGTCTAATTCATTCAGTAGGGAGACGATTAATCAAGTGATGTGACTCGCGAGCGTTCTGCTTCATGAAGTTCATATGCCAGCTCATTTTATTCCAATAATGTTGTGCGAGAACCTGCAGTGCAACATATAGCATAAAAAAACATTAGACGTTGGTTTGACCTCCATGTTTGCTGGCAAATGCAAACTTATTTTTTACAACAGTGAGAAGATGGAGTCGCTTTGTCACATGTGATAGAATCTTTGAGCTAACCAACGGTCTTTGCAAGAAATGCGACTATTATCTAATGAATCAGCACATTTTCCTGGAAAATGAAACAGATAGAGACAAGAAGGTATGGTATAACAGATATAGTATCATGTATTAAGCTGAATTGTGTTCTTCTGTACCCAGAACCAGAGCCAAAAATCACACAAAAGGTCTAAAACCTGCTACTTCTGAGCAATAACTTTGTCCATTAAAGGATTTACGTCTTGGCTAACGGTTAACACAGTGATACTATTAAAATAGTGTTAATGGGCCTGTGTGATAGCCTAAATCAAATTTCCAAAAGTTTGCCATGGGGTTTGCCAGAAAACCATATTTTTGTAAGTAAACCCGCTATGCGCTATTGTATCACCACATAATCACACACACGCAAACACAGCCCACCGTTGACAAAGGCATGACATAAATGCCTATTTTAGCTGAGGTGGTAAATTTATCATTATCATACTATTCCAGTTTTTGTTGAACATGTAAACAAACATTTACATAAAGAAACATTATTTGGCAGGTGATAAGATTTATTGAATTTGCCCAATAATTGGGGCAGAGCGTTCATTACACATTATTGTATACTCTATAGACATCAACATAACAAGGCAGTATTAGCATAATGCAAACATAATGAGTGACATTCTAGGGGAAAAGAAACCACACAGTAAACGCTTCATAAGGTGAACAAAACTGCAATTAGTGAATTATCTGGAGAGTGTTCTTTACCTTTGATTAAAAGTGAAATCCACCAGTGTGTCAGCAAGCCCATTAAGTACAGCTTGTCTGGCTTATAGTTCATTAAGCAATTGATTTGATGACTGTTACTCTTTAGTGGTTTATTAGTTTTAGAGTTAGACTTACTATCACAATTATCCTACGTCTAAAACTAAATGCTGCTGCTAATCCTCTTGGTTGGAAGCTGTTGAGTTTTGCATACTTTATCAAATCAATAAATTTCACCAACAAGAAACCTGAAGTTCACAACAATAGATAAAACATCTGTTAATTTCTATTTTCAATATTCAACAATCCATACATATATATATTATTTAATATACAGACGATTTATTATACTCAATAAAATATATAGAATATTATTGAATTAATCAAGGCATTGTTTTCACTGTTTTCACAAAATGGACACAAAATGTAATGTTTAATTTTTTATCTATATGCACTAATATAATAATACATTAAAATTTTAAGCAATTATGCATATGAAAAACTTTGAACTGATTCTTTGAAATAGACAGTTTGAACCGATTTAATGAATTAAGTAATCTTCATTTTTGCTGCTGAGGTTCAGCCAAAGATGGGATTAAAACTTCAGTTACGCTTTCATACTCACGAGTCAGGAGATAAACGAGAAATTAATGACATGCTCTGTAGGAAACTTAATGGCCAAATAAAAAACGCATTAAAATAATTATGATGTGTATATCGCCAGCGAAATCATCAACATTGCCCAATGTAATCATCTCCATCAAATATATTGTAAATATTAGATAACTCACCCAGCCCTAGGTTACAGCAGTTCTGGATTTTAGTGAGTTTTTTAGAACTCAGCGTAATATCCCATTTAAATCTTAACAACAAACAAATCAATAAAATCCATGTGAAATACAATATCCCATAATGCCAGCAGATGCCAGTCAGGGTCTTAAGTTTCCAAAACACTGCAGCTAAACTGCAGTCAGGAGTCAGTTTCCACTGACAATAAAGTGTCTATCTATCTTGTTAATTTACCCAGTGATTCATTAACAGATTTAGATCCTTCCTCCACCTGACAAGAGCTTAAACAAACTATTAAAGAGACAATGAAACATTTGTGCCCCTTCGGGAAACAAATATCAAAGTTGATCTTTCAGATGAGCTAGTCAAGAAACTGAGTTCTCTAGACCAATAAAAATATATGCATATAAATGTACTTTAAATTCTTAGTGGGAAAGATGGGCAAGCAGATGTTTAGGCCAAGCAGACAAGGCATAATGTTTAATAATAATGTTTAAAAAATGTTTGCAGAGAAAACTGTAAGCAAATCTTTGGTTGACTTTCTCACTTGTGTAAACATTTGTGTGTGTGGTACTTTCAAAACATTATTTAAGACAGTTCAGACTATTCACACAACATGTTTGGGGTGGGTCTATCTTTTCGTCTAAACAATGGAAGACAGGTGGTGTCAATTAGCAATTAGTTCTGTGCAGCCAGATATGTGACAACTGGCACAAGGTGTGGTTCACTCTGCAGTTTATTATGGACAAGAACCACCCACTCAGACAGGAAGAGACCGTGTGATTGATGTGACCAATCGCAGTTTGTTTTCTTTTATGTGACATTTAAAGACAGGTTGATATGGAAAAAAAATGTTGTAGCTCATTCTGCAAATAATGTGTCAGACAACACCAGAAAATCAATGTAAAAAATATATAGACTTCACTTTTATTAGAATTCCCATCTGTACATAAGTTAAAACTAGTCTTACTGATTATTTTACAAATATAATAAAAAAGAATATACAGTTCTACTTATAGATTTCCAGTTATTTATAGTTAGATTTCTAGCTTGCTACCAAAATATTAGAATGTTTAATTTTCTTCAGTACAGCCATTTTTTTATTAAATGAATTTCCTTGCTATTCGTTTCTCTCACTCTGTTTCATCGCACACACATAGGCATTTGCATAGAATGTATATACTTTCTGATACACTTGTTCTATGTAGATTTGCTCGTGGATACACCATATGGAAGTTTTTATTGGACTAAAAAAGATGGAACTCTTTGAAGAAGTGTAACAATAGAGTTTAAAAACAGATTATAAGTATGTGTGGAGGGGAGACACAGAGAGACCAGATCTTCCATGTGTTAAGATGAGAACTAACTTACACTGTATCAGCCAAAGCCTGTGGGATTTTCTGCCCATGGCTCCAGGGAGCATCCCCTGGATGTTTGAGGCAGGACCATTCGTTTGCCCAACTAGGTGAAGCAAATAACAGAATAAATCAAATAAAATAGCAAATAATAGACTCAGTGAAGCACACCTTTAGGAGAGGACCTAAATGGACACTTTTGAAGCCTGTTATCCAATCAACATCAATCAAGTTTTTATATCAGGGGTGTTCAATCCTGCTCCAGGACGGCCAGGAGTGTCCTGCGGTGTTTAGCTCCAACCCTAATCAAACACATCTGAACCAGCTAATCAAGGTCTTACTAGGCAGATTAAAAACTTCCAGGCATTGAGGCAAGTTGTAGATATCTGCCATACTCCCGTTGAAGCACAGCTCTATGGGTCTTGCCTCCACTAACTTCTACAGGAATATTCATATAGATTAAAAATATATATTACATGGACAAACATGCCACATTTGTAATGAATTTTTACTCCATGTGTATCTCATACACATTAGCCAAAGTGCACAATAGCTTCACCCTTTAGGCTGTGTATGCTGCATCTTAGCCAAGCCATAAGTGCTAGTCAACAATTAAATAATGCTAATGTATTGCTTATGCCCTTGAAACACTGCTGCCTCTTTTTGGACTTTGGGATTATGCAGCAGTGACCCATAATGCTGTGAAAAATGGCTTTCCCTCAGAAGTTAATCTAAACAGGGTTGCATAAGACACAGCAGTACAGGAAGCCTTCCAAGAAAAGGACTTATTGCTATTCCAAAAAGAGTAAGAACATTACTCAAACAAATCAGCAATGGAAATCATGCAAATGTATGCAAGGTTTGCATTTGCACGTTGAGCACTAAGATTAATAGATTAAAAAAGTATTTTTTCTTCTATTTCTTTGTCTTTTTGAAGAGTTTAAAGAGCACTCTAAAATGATTTATACCATTTTGTTAATTCATGCCACCTGCAAATATTATATTTGTCTTTGGGTCATTTTAGACACAAGGCATTAAAACTTTTGGCCAATCTGAAGTTTCTTTCTAAGTTTCTTTTCAGAGAGAACATGTACCTGGTAAACATGTGTTTATATGGCCTAATGCAAAGGTCAGGCATAACTTAACAAAGAGCAAGCTGTTGCCGAGCAACAGCGGGAGAGACAATGCTGTTTTACAGAGCACACTATTTTCTTAAGCGAAGGTAGATGAGACATGGAAAATTGTACCTGCTCTTGGAAAAGAGAAAGCGGAGAAGGATACGACTTTACGGCTTTCGGTTGACCAGGGCAAAGTACAACTCGGTCAGCAGAAACACAGCCGAGGATTTTATAATGTGCTTGCCAAAGCGAAAAGTAGCCATAGCAGACAACAGATTATGAAAGAGACAAGGGGCAGAAAGACACGCATGAACAACTTTAGAGAACAATTTTTAAACACACCTGCTTTTATGTTTTAGCTTGATCAAAGTAGTTATCTTTGTCTGTATTACAGCTCTGAGATTTTACTAATTCATAAGATCCATCTTTAAATTTATTTATTTACTTTATTTCTTTTCTTTCTTTTTCCTGTGCAAAACTCATCACCATATTCTGATAGGGTGTTGTAGGTGCCTGCTTACTGTCTAAGTTTCTATGACCCTCACATAAAGAAGATTTGAGGGTATAATTTGTGTCTAGCACAAACAAAGCAAAAACTGAAACAATATTTTTGCATTTATCTCCTCATTTCAGTCAGTTTAGAAGGCAGCCTTTTTAAACAGTAGTCTTAAAGCGACCGAATTGTCAGCAAGCTATTTTAAACTGGTCTCAATGGGAGACATCAGTGATAAAATGACTATCTGAAGTAGCAAGAGCTCTAACAAAGAACAATCCATAAAGCGTAAGAGGGATCTTGTCACACCGGGAGACACACCATCAGTGAAAACAAGTATCGACCAAGATCAGAGTCCTCTTGCTAAATTTAGGCAGGGAATTTGAGTAAGATAACATTGATCAACCAAACATATAGCAATGCTGTCGCATTGACCATTCTTTGTAGAATTAAAAGAACAGTTTGCCTAAAAGTGAAAATCTTTTATTTATTCTCCTGTCATTCCTAATTCATATGACCTTATGACTTGTTTTGTGGTTTAGACAACAGTAAATGTAGACTACGTCTGTCAAGCACCTAAGACGTAACACACAGTAGCACTATATTTTACAGTGTCATTGTTATACATTACATGTACTTACAGTAGTAAGTATACTATAGTAAATCATGCTTAATTACATGCAACTAACCCTAAACAAAATCCTAACCTTACATTAAGTACACGTTTTTAATTAATATTATTCAATACTTGTAAATGTCAACAGTAAATGTATGATTACACTGAAACAAGGACACCTTAACATAAAGTGTAACCCACACAACTACAATTACATATCATCAAAAGCCATACAGTTTGTGTTGTGAGAAATAAATGAACCTGACAATCCTTGTACCTCTAACAAGCTTATCCTTTCAAATCTTACGTTTTTTAAATGACACATGCAATAACTAATGGAGTCATAGAGAAGTTTTATGGGCCACTATACTTTTAACTTTATTTTATGGAAATAAGTGACCAGGACATTCTGCTAAACTTATCCTATTGGGTTCCAAAAAGTTTATATATATATAATAACATGAGAAATAACATGAGGACTAGTAAATCATGACAGAAATATTATTTTAAAACCTGTGCACCTAAAACAGTTACTGTAGACACATGTATTCCTTTGACTAAAGAAACAAACAACAATCAGTAAAGCATTTAAAATAAGGTTAAAACCATTTTAAAACATAAAGCTAAAAAACAAGCAAAACGGTGCATAGCCATGACAGTTTCGTAGAAATATAATGTATGTATTATCCAAGGGGAGATTGAGTTTTTTGTATGTGCATGAATTATTGTAATGGGGTTAAATTAAGTCTATGTGAATATGCGAACGCTGTAGGAGGAAAAGCAAGGCTGGGGTGAGGAAAAGAACAGGACTGAGGCCTGAAGATAATGAGTGAGTTTCACACGGTCACACACACACAGGGGCACTCAATGTGACCCCACAGATATGCATGCGCACACACACACACACAGCGCACGCATTCACAGAAAATCTCATTTTCTTTTCCTTTGCATACACACTCTTGCATACAAACTCACCAGCACACATATAATTTAAAAAAACATGGAAAATGAAAACCCCTACTGTGTGTTGGACGGTGTCCCAGAGGACACAATTAAAAAAACCCAAAGATGAAAATGTAGAGAAAAGCGAAGCAGAAAATGTGTGCACACCAGCTGTCTCAGTTATTAGCCTCCTAAACAGAATCCAACAATTCTGCAATTAAGAATCACAATGCTGCAATTAGCATGCCACAGTTTGCAGTGACCTAATTAATGCTCATCTCCTGTGTGCTTAACAACATGCAGTCACCACTTTATACATGAGGTACGGTAAAAGCGTTAGCATGATTTTGAGCATGCAAGAAGCAGCTGCATTTAATTTGACAGCTCTGTGCTCTGATCAGATATCAGCATTTTTATCAAACGTGCCCTGTACTTTCCTCTCTGCAGCGGCAGTCACGCTTGATTCGCTGGGTATGCGTTTGGCCTGCATTCCATGGTGTGTTATTGCAGTGGTTATGTGTTTAATCCTTATCTGTAACCTTGACTGCACAGATTGCTGCTGTGGCGTGTAATCGGTGAAATCCAGGAGCCTGCTTACCGCCACTGATACATCATTTATCACCAGGCACAATAATCCCTCAACTCACTCAAATGCACACACACAAACACAATGTAAACTTCACCCGAGAAAATTCATCTGAGCAAAAAATAGTTTTGAAGCAAATGGGCATATGTTACACAATATGATTTCCCAGCACATGAATGATATAACAGCACGTAACCAAAATACATGTCAAGGAATTTTGATGAGACTAGTTCAAAGCAAGTAAACTATTAGGCTTCTAATTTTTCTTTAAAAAATGTAAACAAGGGCCAGTAAAACTATTTAAGAAAATCTATCAATTGTTCTAGTGGCCAATTATCTGACTTATGGACAGACTGAAATACATCAATGCAAACCCCGTTTTTTGCAAAAAGCATTCAATACTCTCATAGTCTTTTAGTGAATTATGTTTTGTGGGTGGGACTCGTGTTTTAAAGCATGATGCCCAACACTATATTTGGTACATTGAAATAAAGGGTTCTTGTATTGTCTTACCATTCATATTGCAATTAAATATTAATCAATACTTTCTGAATGATTTTGATTGTGTACAACACTAATTGCATAGTGCATAATAGCACAGATATTATTACTAACAATCAGGGGCGCCGCTTGCAATTTTGGGCCCAATGACAAAATATGAGGTTGGCCCCCCCAGTAGTGTTATTACTAATAAAGCAGATCTCTGGGGGCCCCTAAAGGGCGTGGGCCCTTAGAATTGTCCTAACTTCCCCCCCCTTAGCGGCGCCCCTGCTAACAATATCACTGTAATGTAGACTTCAAGTATTGTCTGTAGTAATATACATCATAATGCTGTATATTCGAGATCATTACCTACAGCCCTCCCACCGCATGTCATGACCCCTTAAAACAAAAGGTTGACTGCATCTCAACACCTCCTTGTTTTACATTAGCTTGTAAAGACATATCGATCACTTCCCCCCCTGTGGAACCGGGCTTAGGTGGTTATAACCACAAAGCCACTAAAATCCCTGTGACAGCATGAAACATATACGAGAAACATTATAGCCCTCAACACACAGAACTCAAGGTCTTTATCGCATGTATTTCAAACAGCTTCAGCCTCTTAAGCACAAAACGAATATCAAGCATTTGCAATTTTTCCAACAGTCGCTCTTTGTATTTGCATACAAATTTACACATTCAATGCCCACCTATGAATTTTAAAAAATAAATAATATAGTTACAGCTATGAAGAGGACAATAGAGGCATACATTGAATAAATAAATCATATCTGTATCGCATGTACTGAATATATGAAATTCAATAGAGTGAATCTTATCTTTCCAGGGCTGGATGCGTTCAATGTGACAGCATTAAGCATGTATCAAAAGTAGACCCTGGACTATATCTTTGAGACCTGAACTCATCTCCAGTTACAACATAAAAGGAGTGATATAGTGCCCGAGGCTGAACTGTCCACTCTTTTCTCAACTCTGTGAAGAACTACAAGATTCAACTCACAAGGCAAACCATAATAAAATAAGAGTCTCACCTTAGCCCAGCAATCAAAAGCTTTAAAAGATTTCTTATGGCATTGTTGTATATGTGTCCTTAGGTCATAACCACACGCTGATCTTGTATGACCGTGTACAAACAGGGCAAAACCTCCTCTTAATGTTATATAGTACACTAGCTCTTCAGATCACTGTATCACAAACTCTGGGACTGAGTCTTAAAATTTTAGTGAGCTGTTTACCTAGATCGCACGCTTGCATTATAGATATACTCCTGAAACAAAATGTGTTTTGTTTTGCAAGCAGCAAAGTTACTAGATATTCACACATTTTACAAATGTCAGGTTTGCCTTTGCAAAACTTACCACCTCAATGCTAGCATATTGTGAGTGGTAGCAAGGCATTGTAATGCAGTTACTAGGGTGTTACTTGTGTTGCTGCTTGCTAAGAGTCCAACCCATACGTCTCTATGATATCCTTTTTCCTTCAAATGTAAGTCTATAGGATTTTAGTTTTATGGTCTCCAAGGTAAAAATAAAAAGGTAATAACACATCTCTCACCAACAAGCCACATGATTTGAGTTATTATTTTTGTCTAGCACCAATGGTAGGGGACATGTTACATGTGGTAATGTAATGTGTTTTTTTTTTCAAATCACTCACCCTGGTGCAATAGCAATAGTAACACTTGCCTTAGAAGGGGCACCATTAATTATGATAGCGCAGTCAGAAGGTGGCCTATGTAATTTTGCAATTGTAGGTATTCTTGTAGGTATTCCTAGGTAACAAGGCAATCCCACAATGCATTGCAAAGAGCTTAGTCAATTTAAGTTTTCAAAGATCAAAGATGATGTTAATCCAAGGTGTGTGCAGCTGGGGAAAATTATTGTGCTTATTACAAAATTGACTCATCAGCTCATGTATCATGTATCACTCATGTATTTTATCTATCTTTATATCTAATTCAACTATGATGTTAGTCAAGTGACACTTGAATGCAAAAATGTTTCCACTTTGCAAATGTGTTGCAAATCATTCCCTTATGCTGTTTCAATGCAGTTACAATGTTGTTTATGTAGCTGCAAATTTTGAGAACAATCAAATTCTCGGATCAAGCAATTTTAATTTTTACCCCCTTGCTTATTTCTCTCTCACTCGCTGACAAATTAAAATAAATGAAGGCTTATTAATACCTTATTACATTGTAACAAAAATGTAATAACAAGGTTGGTTGCATTGCAAGACTATGGCAGTGATGGATGAACTCCTAACAGATTGCTGATGGAGTGCGGCCTTGAATGGAGCTGATCATGACAAATAACCAATGATTTGCCATGCAGAGGGCATCTCAAGGTGAAAAACACACATTTGATTCCATTTTACATCCAAACACGGCCTTTGGCACACAGCATTTCATCCACCTGAGAAGAGAGACAAACAGCTCCCCAGCACACCCAAAGAACAGCAGGATTCAGCTGTCAGTTTACCTTGCCGTTAACTAGAGTTTATTCGGGTAGCAGATGCATGCAGATGCAAAGCTGGAGGGAGTTCCGTGTTTTGAAATGCTATCAGAAGCAAAGCAAGTGTTGAAATAGCGTCTCATTAAGTTTGTTTGCAGGAGAAGCAAACAAGGTTTGGTAGCAAATAAGACTCCAGAAGTGAAACTACATCAATAGTGTAGTGATGAAATATTTCATCATTTCATCATTTTACTGATCTTATAGGCACACTGACAATAATGCACTCAGAAATGCGTGCAGGCATATGGGCTTGTTTGCGTCTATGTGTTATTGTAATAATGACTAATTAAATGCGTTCACACCAAAGAACCTGTGATATCACAGAGGGAAAGCCAAGGCATCTGGCTATAACATGCTGTTTTGTTAATTATAGTTTTCATAATTATTTGTAATTATATAAAAACAGATGAATTCAAAAACGTGCAATTAAAAATGAGCAAATGACCTTTCAACCTCTCTCTCTATCAGCCGAATGCTTCTGCACAGATGGTTGAAAAAAGCTCTAAACCTACAGGTGGTTTGGCAGCTTCTTTTTTGTTTACCATTCTATTTTAAGGACTTTAAACAGGTTTTAAACACAGGCAAGACATCCCTTGAGGCTTGTCTTGAGGTTCTGTTCAAGTCTGAAAGTTGGAAGAGCCATATCTGAAGCCGTAAGTGTCCAAAAATAGAGGCGGTTAGCAAGGAAAAGTGAGTTACTCAGCTGGTCTTGCTGATCGCTTGAAAGCAGAACAAAACTACTTTTTATAGGCAACTCATATTACTGGAGTCTTGTCTGAAGTGCTATAATTATGTATTCTTACTTTATACTTACACAATAATACAAAAATATGTAATGAAAATCATGAATTCGTATACAATTTTCTAAAAAAAGATATTATAAGATATATAAGATATCATTAGAATTAAACACCAACATCTTTGCTGCAGTATATGTAAGTCTAAAAAAATGATTTCTGCATTGTTAGGAAACATTTTTTTAATTTGGTGTCCATATTTCCCAGCAGCTCCATCTCTATTATTAGGATGAGACTCATCCAATCTGCTACAACAAAAGCAAATGTCTGATTAACAGGTGCGCTGAATGAGAGAGCCAGCATGTTTGAGCTTCTTTTAATTGAAAAATTCTTACCATGTAACGATATCACCTGAGTTTGAACACTGCCACACCGAGCCTCTGTATGGAAATCTTATTTAGATTCAATTTTCTGATCAGAACTGGCTTACCAGTAAAACTGTCATGGCGCTCCAAAGTTATCACGCCAGCATCTCATTCACAGCCGTGAGAATCATCATGCCGAGCAAGTATCAAAGGGCAGAACGCAGATATAGTCATCTTTTAAAAAGCTCAGACTTACGAAGGATGCCGTTTTAGTCAGCCACACAGACTTTAAAGAGAGCAATTGAAGGTAATCGTTTTGAGTAAAATGTACTCTGCGGTGGGCTGATTCGCAAGCAGGGGTGCATCAAAAGCCACGGCCTTAAAACGCCCCCACAAAAACGTCATATTTGCTATTCTTATTGCATATGGCTTCTCTTGGTGAGTAGATGGTAGTGGTAGATAATGAACAATAACATTGTCTGTAAAAATATGTGGTGCATTGTGGGACAGAATCTACCAACTGTTCAATTAACCAATGAGATGACTTTGCTTTTGAGTCTGCAGCATTCTACATGCATGTCACGTTTAGCAAGTTCAATGACAACGACCGCGTCTGATCTGTGGCATGTGGTGATTGTAATCTTGGATGCTCTGAAAGCATGCCACATGTGTTTGACCAAAAGCTAAAAGCTTGCTGGCTGGAAAGACGTGGAGCATTAGGCGTTATTAATAGCTGTACTACAAATGTAATTGCTGTACAAGTCACAGCTTTATAGAAGAAGAAACAAATTTTTACTTGGTTGCTTCTTTGCAGGGATAAAACACCATATATGTATATATATACATGTATATTGTAGCCACAGATACAAACAAAGGAGGTAAACTGTAATGTGACAGTTCAAGATGTATTGACATTAGCTAGAACATGGAACAGCCAATGTAGTTGACCTCTGACCTTTAGCAAATGTTAAAGGCCTGTAATGCAAGTGTTATGACCTTTTTTATCTTCAATACTAGCTTATACACAAACAAACACATCCCACATCCACCTAAGACAGATGGCTATCTCAAATGTGTTATCTCTTCTATTCTAAATGTGTAAATAAATAAGTATTTTGGTAAGGATGTTAACTATTTAACCATCAAATAACTAGTGAATTAGTTGAGTCTCCTTGGATTTTAGTCTGAACTTTAATACTGGGCATAGGGGTGCATTAAAGGTGCTGAAAAGGTGCTTTCAGTTCCTGAAAGGGTTTTTGTGTTGACAGTTTTAGCATGTTAAACGCAGCATGTTGTCAGCCCACAGAAATTCTCTCTGATAACTCATATCTCTAAATTCATTAGAGACAAGTTAACCATCATGGCTGCAGCTATCAAAGCTCTGCTTTTGTAAAAAATTCACCATCTTTGATCAATTTCAGTCAGCCTTCGAATCGCCTGCTGTGAGCAATGTTCCCATTATATTCATATTATAATCCACAGAGCTTTAATAGTTCTGTGCTATAAAAACAGATATTTTGATAACACTGGACTGCACACATGCAGATGGATCTCTTTAGTCATTACATCACACAGGTCATCACACTTTGTTTCATTTAATGACATTGTCAAATTAAAAATAGTTTCTTTTTAAAGTAGAACTCAATTTTGTCATGTTACAACAGTTTGAATTTAAAAGGGTAAAAACCTTATATCTTTGTGAAAATAATGCAAACTAAAAAAAAAATGTTCGTTTGAACAGACCTTAAAAATAGACCATTTTCTTTAAGCATTTTTTGGGTGAAATATGACCTAGACATTCTTGATTTTTGAGAGAAAATTCACAGTATTGGAAACATCCCAATAAGCCATTTTGCTGAAAATAACTTGAAAGAAAAATCACTACGGGCACTTTGTGTGATCATCTCCTACTATCCACCTACTACTTCAGGTCTGAATATATCTCTAACAGCAGGACATGTACATGTGTCAGTCATATACCTGATCAAAGGATTCATGTATCAAATTTGGACTTCTGAAAGCAG
>JAZGTJ010014627.1:0-13990 GCA_036877575.1 Botia almorhae
ACAGGCAGACGACATCATCCACATGTCAGTTTGACTGATGTTGGAGGACCTACCAGACTGCAGCACGGGCTGGAACTGACCACCCATGCAGATCTCCTCCTGCTTCTGGCGAACGATGCGCTGGATTGCGGGTGGCAGGCCACGAGGGTTGCGTGAGAACACCAGAGCATAGCCGTCCTCACATGTACCATCGTCCTTCAGCGTGCGGCAGGCATAGGTGATAGCATAGTTGTCATAATCTGTGTCAATGATCCAGTAGTTGTCACCTGCA
This sequence comes from Botia almorhae, assembly GCA_036877575.1. Classification (NCBI taxonomy): domain Eukaryota; kingdom Metazoa; phylum Chordata; class Actinopteri; order Cypriniformes; family Botiidae; genus Botia; species Botia almorhae. The sequence goes on from JAZGTJ010014627.1 coordinate 272, forward strand.
TGGAGAATGAACAGCCCAATGTCAATCAAATGATTTATGATGATATGACACATTGCCTTGCATTATGGGTAAAGTTGTAATGGGTACAGATGTGATAACATGAGTCTTCTGACCTCCGCTGGACAGGTAGCTAGCCAGGCCCTGGTAGTTCATGAACATCTTGCCAGGAGTGGTAGGGTCAGGCACGCTGTACTGGGCAGCCATGTCAGCACACACAACCCAGAACCTGTAAACAGATAGCAGGATTAGCATTAGCGTGTGATGTCATCAGTGTCACATATTTAAACTTAATTGAATTCGTTTCATTAGGTTATTATGAGTAAACTGCTTTCTGGAAATCAGTTTTGGTTTAGCTAGTCACTTAGCTAAAAAGTGACCCAAAACTCTTCTAAAACCAGCCGGAATACCAGCTTTGCCAGGCTGGATAACCAGCCAAGACTAGCTAGGGCTGGTTTAAGATGTCGCAGGGTTATAAATATTAGTAGATTCATTGTTTCACTAACCCGAAAAGAGTCACACGACCCTTGGAAGAGGCCGTCATGGTGCCGTCATCATCAATGGTGTATTCAGCAGAGATGTTGTCCTGAAGGAAGAGACCCTCTGGGTCTTTCTTCTGCTGGGCGTACCATTTGCCTGCGTACTAGTCACGTACAAGACACAAATCATGTTAACCCGTCTGTTTTACATTAACAGTAAATAAACCAGCATTAATGCCCACTAAGGTCAATCTGTGTGCGTCTAGCTGTTCCGTGCACATACCCGCTTTGGATCAAAGTTCTCCTTGACTGTAAAACTGTCCACTACGCAGGAAGCGGACCAGCAGCGTTCAACATAGGACAGGAAAACCACCAGCAAAGCAAACTTGTGGTATTCCATTCTGTGTAGCAGAGAAGTAAAGTACAAATGAAGCTTGTTGCTCAATCATCCGACACGTTAACCTCCCAATCAACACATTGCAACAGATTTTTTATCTGCTTGGGCAAGCTGTAGGTTAGCTGCATGGCCCAATGGACCAACGGGCCTAAACTAAAGCTTACCTGTTTGTTTTGATGTTGCAGGAGTGGATCAGACAGAAAGGTTCTGTGGCGTAGGACCTCTCTCTGTGGTTCTCCACAAGGCTGTGTTGTCTATACTCAGCAAGAGCTCTTTTATACCTACTCCACAGATGGGCTTATTGATTATTTTCACTTCTTGTGACTAAATAAGGTTCTTAAATCTGCGGTTAATCTGGTTCCAGCCTTACTGTAATCTGGCTACTCAGTTGAACCCACGCATGCCGTAAAAGCATTTACAGCATTATGTAAGTGGGATAGAATTTGATTAAACAACAACAACATCTGGCAATAGTTCTAGATGATGCTGAAAGAACTTCTTTTGTTAACTTATGAACGTGTCAAATATCTGTTATGTCATGCTGTTGATTTTCTAGTCATTTTAAAGAGCAAAAATGAATAAATGTGTGTTAACTCATAAAATATTATTGTATATTGTTATTATATCAACTTACCTTTGTAAACCACATTGGCTTTCCAATATAGAACAGAGTAAAAGTATTAACGAACATGCAGTATTCATAAATATGCACCTGACACATGCTCTGATGTTAAAATGGAAGGATTGTTAATCTTGATGAGAATGGGCACGGTCCAGTGTTGTTAAAATGACTGTGGGCTCCTCGTGTCTGTTTGACTAGATGGACATAATTACAGAAGCAGTGTTTTTCATTATGAGAATCCATTATGTAATATGGTTCTATGAATTAATTACATCAATTTGACTAAACAATTTTGATTTGATTTTTGATTTTTATAGTATAAAAAACAGCTTCTATTTTAGTAAAAATTGTAACTGACATAACAAAAGAAAGTAAGACGATATAATATGTTTATGTACCCTCAGATGCCCTGGTATGACTAGGAATTCTTCTCATTTTCTTATCCAAGTTCTTATCATAGCCATCAGTTATTCTGTTTGATATTTATTAATTATGATACTGTACAGACTCCTAGTCTCCCTCATGATCAGACTCAATCACATTATCAAGATCATAAAGTATTTGTAATGTTAGAAGCAACAAAGTGGAAAGTTGGACTGTTTCATATTTAATGGCTGCACCACCAAATAAGGATATGAGCTGGAAGACAGGGAATTTTAAACGTGTTTTCATACTGGCAAATCAAATTGAATTAAATAGTTTGTAATAATTTATCAGTAATAATGTAATTTGCAATTCTTTACTGTTATTGCAACTACAGTAACAAACAGCACAAAAAACAGCAACACGTGGGGTGACACTATATGATTGAAGTTTGTATCTCACTGGATTTTTGGTAGCGTTCTTCAGTGCATGAACTCCTCCACACTACCGTACATTTTGGAGTACATTGGATATTGTAAGCTGGTTTTATATGCTAATAAAAATCTTGAACCTTGAGATGTGCTCCCAGTGTTGTTCCAACAGCAGCCAACTGGAACATTTAAGACCTCAAAAAGCACATCCTGATGATGCTTTTAATGTAGTTTGTAAATGTCATTGAAAGCAATATAGTTGAACGATACTCCACCAGACCATTGCTATCAAAGAAGATATTTATTATACAATATAATCTTTGTATCTACTCTGAAATAACTCTTTTCTTTTTTACTCGCTGTTCTAGAGGCCTAAGCTGATTTCGGTTGTGTTACCCATGTACTGCATAATCAGTGGCCAATGTTTGCTGAGATTTAGGATTGGGTGGTCATGGGTAACGATAAACTACAGTACTGAGAACTCTTGCCTCACCACTGTGTCCTGACGGAGTTGTGGAATATTGAGGTGGGCCGATTTAGGCATCCATTCAATTTCCAGTACGCTGGAGGAGAAATGTTCCATTACATAATCTTTAATTAAGTTCACAATTAAGTGTCGGGTAACTCCACGATGGTATACAGAGATGGTTTTTAACTACAACATAAACCTGACCTGGTTAACCTTTCTTGGCACAGACGAGAGAGCGCGTTCAGTGATGTTATCTGTTCGTACCTGAGCTGCACAGAGATTAGAACAGTACCTTTTAAAGACCATGTCTTAATTTGGACCACAGCTTCTAAAGCTGTCATCTATATATAGACCCTCATGTGAAAACAAACAAATCTGTCTGTATGTTGTTTATTTTAGTCCTTGTTCCCTGTCATTCAGTGCAGCATATTGTCCTTCATGTATTGTAATAACCAATTTGAAGATGCAAAGTACTAGTGAATGCTAACTGGTCATGCTAGATATGTAGAAAATGTTAAATATTGCTTGTAAACATCAGCTGATGTTGAATAGTGTGTAACATCATCAAACTTGGTATGTACATTTAGGGTCATATCAATTTTTGAGGTAAATACTGATTCCCGTACTGCAAATGAATGCCTGTAACTCAGTTTTTTCCCTATCCTGATATTTTTTTAGGGAACATCACTAATTCCAGCTAGTTTGATGTTTTCTACAGATCCAGCACATACAAGTAACCAACTTGTTTTGTTGGTAGTTCTCATGGACCTTACCCCATAAACCCTGATCCTAATTCCTCACATTGCCCGTATGCTCGTGGTTTGCTCTTGACCAATCTGTTAAATTCTGTGAAACAAAGGCACATGTTAGTGTCAGGTCAGTCACAAGTGCTGACAAGCAGTCGTTCCCACTGTCTTCTTTTCTGGAATTAATTGCATCATGTCGGAGTTCTGAGAAAGACACATAACACACGGGAACTTGGAAAAGTTTGGTGGTTAACTACAGATTAACAGACATTGTTCTGTTTGAGAGTCCTTTTGTCTGATCAATACTGTCAAAATGGTCTTCAATAGAAGCTCTAAAATATTACACAAATATTTCGCTGTTTCTGTGGTGTAAATCAAAATTGTATTCTGCTTATGTGATCTTTCTATCGAACACACTGTATCATGTTTGACGATTCAAAAGTGAATCGTTTAGTTGAACAGGTTCAGTCAAATTGTGAGCTCTACTGCGCCCGTGTGGGCTGTATTGGTAATGACAACATGATGTAGACGGACAGTCGATTATGAACAGCATTACAACATGGTTGTAATGTGTTATATTATTTTTCCTTTAAAACCGTTGGTTTTTATAATAAGGACTTGATAATTTGACATGATAATTTATGTTAATTAGATTTATGGTGTAAGCTATCTGTTTATGTGGGTTGTCATCCTTCGCTCCATTCTTGGTTTGATGCATGATGTAACTGGTTACTACCCATAGGTGGCGTAGCAGCAAAGTAACTCTTTAGAAAAGCGTTGGAGGTTGAATTAGATTCTTATTAGTACAGTTATATGCGTCACACAGAAACAAGCAAATACATGCGTTGTGTGAAATGTCAAAAACATTTATTTTAATCTTTAAAATTTAAGCTTTCCTGTAGCTCAGTGGTTAGAGCATGGCGTTAACAATGCCAAGGTCATGGGTTCGATCCCAGGAATTGCACATACAATGTGTAGTATAATGCAATGTAAGTCGCTTTGGATAAAAGCGTCTGCCAAATGCATAAATGTTAATCATAAAATTTTAGTACCCGAATGAAAATTGGCAGGACAATAACTGAGGTACCTTTGAGCAAGGCACCTTACCTCCCAAATGCTCCCCGGGTGCTGCAGTGCTGCTCACCGCTCCAGGTTTGTGATCATGGTTTGCAGTGTGTGTTGTCACAACTCTCTACTCCAGTGTGTGTGCACTAACTGAATGGGTTAAATGCAGAGGACAAATTCCGAGTATGGGTCACCATACTTGGCCCCGTGCAAATGCATACATTGGGAAGTGGCATCCAGAGGTTATGAGTTTAAAGCTATATATGGTGGCACAGATACCAGGAGAGATCAAAACCATGTCCTTGGTAATATTCATGTTGATTTGTCAGCTGTAGGGTTTGTTGTCTTAACAATTAAAAACGACCACAATAACACAGACAGATTAAGCCAATGACCCACCACAGAAACACAGCAGCGCTCACAGATACACGGCGGACTTTGTGTTTCCCTTGTGCAGGTATGGAGCTATTAATATGCCGATTATCCTCATGACCTTTTGCCTAAGATGGTTACAGGGTCTTTATATAGGGCTAAGTATGATGAACTTTATCTGAATGGAAAGATTATAGGCATTTTATTATAAGAATCTTGTCAGTTACAATCTCCATCATTCAGAATATTTAAAATAAACTTACTCTTATTGTTAGGCGTGGCAATAATGTTATGCTTTTTAATGACATATTCTTCAACATCACCTGTAAAGTAATGCATTTTGTTTAATGCTACACGTTACTGTTGTACAGTAATGTGTACTGTACAACTGCACAATACAGTTGTGTTTGGCAAGTTACTTCAGCTAACTGCTTTCAATGTCATCCCTGTTACTGTCGTACAATAAAATAAAAACTAAAATACGATGCAATACAATGGTATCTTTTATCCTGTGTTCTTGTAGCTCAGTTTGTAAAGCATTGCCCTAGCAATATAAAGGTCACGGGTTCGATTCCCAGGGAGCACATGCACTGTAAGTTGCTTTGGATAAAAGCGACTGCCAAATGTAAGTAATTTGGTCTGTCTTAAAAATATTTGGTCTGTCTAAACATCCTGAGGGATCTCTGAAAATTCTGATTGTATTTACTGCAAAAGTCGTCATATGTACCTATGTCTCTGATTTTTTGGAGAGTGTTTTCATTGGTTGTGGTCACATTGAGTATGAAGACAACTGGGGTGCTGAGATAATCAGCTAGTGGCCTGGTTAAATAGGGCTTAGCAATGAGGAGTGTGTTTTTAATAAGACCTTAAAGAGCTTGTACTGTCAAAGCCAGACGTGTGCGAGAGGATACAGAGAGGAACAAAGCAAACGAATCTCCATACAAACACAAACGTCACGACTCCATATCTTCTAAAATCTAAAACTGTCATTAGGAGCATCCCATCTCCTCCCAGACCACATGTTGTGAAGTGCAGGACGTTGGTCAGAGTTGCTCATTGGTTTTGGTTCAGGCTTTGATTCGGGTCACCTGATCAGTTCTACTACAGCAGATCCTAATTCATCTTCAGCACCATTGCTGCTTATGACAGTTGGACTGGACTCGGGTCGCTCCTGTTGCTGGTGTCTCATCACGGCTCTCTTTTCACCACAGTTTGAGGATTAAATGCGGTAAAAATCCCTGTTTTATTCCTGAAACCTCATTTGAATTTTCTTTACTTGGCTGTCACCTGCCAGCGCTGGGACTGGGGTAGAAGATCCCAAACCAGAGATGAGTGTCAAAAAAGAAGATGTGGAGAAGTTCTTGGATGGAAATCCAGATTTTGCCAGGAGCTATTTTGACAAGAAGCTCAAACCGGGTGCCGTGGCCACGATCATGCGAATACCAGAGTCCAAAGTGGATGTGGATAGTTTTAAAGACATAAGCTCGGTGGAGGAAGGAGCGATATTCTACGATCTCATAACAGATATGCAGGAGAATGTAAATATGGAAAAGGTGATTTTTAAGATTCTGAAGAGGCTCAGTGCTCTGATCCACGCCGACCGATGTAGCCTCTTCATGTATCGGCAGCGGAACGGCGTCGCTGAGCTGGCTACACGACTCTTCAATGTTCACGAGGATGCTGAGCTAGATGAATGTGTAGTGGCTCCAGATTCGGAGATCGTCTTCCCTCTTGACATCGGAATTGTGGGACATGTTGCCCAAACCAAGAAGCCCATCAATGTCAAAGATGTTAAGCAGGTAAGTAACAACATCCACTTTAAAATATCTGTACACAAACCCTAGAAGTACATGATAACTATTTATCATGTATTAATCTGTTTTAATCTAGTATTAGTCTGTTAAATATTGTTATAAACACGAAACTGATGTAACTATTATAATTTGTCTTGGCTGCAGCTATGGTCAATCCATATTTTGAAGCTTGGCAAATCCTCTTGACATAATCCATTTATTTCAATATTCCGTGATCCATCTCCAGCAGGAAGGATTATTTCACCTGTGGCATTTATGAGTAGTTGAATTACACAAGCATTTGAAAAGAAATGTGTATTCAATCATTTGTACAATGAAAGGGCATTATGGGTTGTACTTAATTTTGCATACCAGATTTTTTACATTAAACAAGCGAAAACATCTTATTTTACTTTGACATCTTTTTTGGAATATACATAAGAAAATGTATTCATAAATCCTAAACGCTTGTTACATAAGTTACTTGTTAGATACACTCTTAAAAAAGGTGCTTTACGAACCCATAGAAGAACCGTTTTTGACTGTTTGGTTCCATAAAGAACTTGCTGTTCTTTTGTTTCACAAAAGGTTCCTTAGACCATTAAAAGGTATAAAAGAAATGGTTCTTGAAAGAAATGGTTCTTTAAAGAACCTTTGACTGAATGGTTCTTTAGGGAACCATTCACAAAAGGTTCCTTAGACCATTAAAAGGTATAAAAGAAATAGTTCTTGAAAAAAATGGTTCTTTAAAGAACCTTTGACTGAATGGTTCTTTAGGGAACCAAAAACAGTTCTTTTATGGTATCACTGCAAAGAACCTTTATTCCACACTACATGTAACCACGAGTATCTGTGCTTTCACTCTAGGATAGTCACTTTAGCCCATTTGTTGATGAACTTACCGAATACGCCACTCGCAACATCCTGGCCACGCCCATCATGAACGGCAAGGACGTGGTTGCTGTCATCATGGCCGTCAACAAAACCACTGGACCCCATTTCACAGATGCAGATGAGGATGTAAGTTTAGCGTCTGTTTGCCTTCCTTCCCAGCACCCCCTAAAATCAACACAAACAGCCTCAACCAACATAGCATTTCTGAAAGTATATCTCACTTACTGTAAAGAATTTGTAACAAATGACATTTTATCTGGTCATAATGCTTGAAAGTGCCTTTAATTGTACTGTAGGGATCTGCAGGAAAACCATACAGTGCATCTTAAATATTTGATGCATGTCAAATAAGACGAAATTTTAAATGTCTCCTTTTTGTTCAAAGCTTTTTTTAAAGTACTTAAAAGTCGGCACTCTGAACCTGAAGATTTTTCACCTCAGCTACCTGCATAACTGCGAGACACGTAAAGGACAGGTCAGTCTATGCGTACGATAAAAACGACATTGTTAATATGCATCAAAAGAGATAAAAACTGTATTTTCATGTATCTCATACGCATAGCTGCTGTTGTGGTCCGCTAACAAGGTGTTTGAAGAGCTGACAGACATCGAGCGACAGTTTCACAAAGCTTTATACACAGTGCGAGCTTACCTCAACTGTGACAGGTACTCTGTGGGCCTGCTGGACATGACCAAAGAAAAGGTGCGTCATTCAATCTCAAAACAAAAACATACTAATTTTAGAGGTCTCAGTCTGTTCTGTCTTTCTCATTTTAAGACTGCACTGGGGCTTTGTTTTCTTGCAGGAGTTTTTTGATGTTTGGCCTGTGTTAATGGGAGAGCAGCCTCCATATTCTGGCCCTGTGACTCCAGATGGAAGGGTAAGCTTTATTTCTGTACATTACACATGATGGTGTCTAAAATGCATATGGAACCAATTTGTATCTTTATTCACTTAGGAAATCATCTTCTACAAAGTTATTGATTATATTTTGCACGGAAAAGAGGACATCAAGGTCATACCGTAAGTTTTTCCCTTGGTTTCGCTATTTTTTTTCCGGATGTGCTGTTTCCAAAGTGAACACATTGTGAGACTTAAATTTATTTTACAAATTGTGTTCTGCTTTATTTATAATATCATTATTGTCAAGAAATGCTGAATAAAATCCACATCTATCAGAATTCCTGTAAACAGCATCATGTTGCTTTTAAAATCATATTTACCTTTTCTTATTTCAAAGAAATCCGCCCGCAGATCATTGGGCGCTGGCTAGTGGATTACCCACATATGTAGCAGAGAGTGGATTTGTGAGTGACTCCTCATTTCTTTGGGAATGACGTGTGCATGGTTGTTTCGTGAAATGTACAAATAGCAAGATGGAACTGGACATATGTATTTCCTGTATGTATTTCACTCGGTAGAGCATTGCATTAGCAGCACAATGGTTGTGGGTTCGATTCCCAATGAACACACATACTGATAAAATGTTAAATGCGCTGTAAGTTGCTTTGGATAAAATGTAAATGTAAATACGCGTATTTGTATACCCGTTTATTTATTGTTTTTATTGTGTGTTCAAGATTTGCAACATCATGAATGCCGCAGCCGAGGAAATGTTCAAATTTCAGGTGTAAATCTAAAATTTCAAAAAACAAAATAAAAAAATAAAAATTGTAAATCTTGATGCTTTTGCAACTTTGCAGTAATGACTCCTCTCTTGTCTCTAGACAGAGCCGCTGGATGACAGCGGATGGACCATCAAGAACGTGCTTTCCCTGCCAATTGTCAACAAAAAAGAGGAAATCGTTGGCGTGGCCACTTTCTACAACAGGAAGGATGGAAAACCTTTTGATGAGCACGATGAACAACTCATGGAGGTATGATTAATTGACTGATTGATCACAGAGGTGGGACATTTATTGAGTGAGAGCAAAGAACCTTGACTTGTTGACTCACAGAAAGATGCATGTGGCTTTCTGAAAGGCTTTGACGCAGTTTCTGGGCTGGTCGGCCTTAAACACGGACACCTATGACAGAATGAATAAGCTGGAGAACAGGAAAGACATCGCCCAGGACATGGTGTTGTACCACGTCAAGTGTCGAGATGATGAGATTCAAGATATTCTTGTAAGTTTCATGGAGATCTTGAATTGATCTTGAATTACCCGACTGGGCTCTTGAGTCATCATGTCCTGACCTCAGTTTAATATTTCTGCTCCAGAAAACAAGAGAGTATTTCGACCGAGAACCTGGGGACTGTGAAGAGGATGAGCTTTTGGAGATTCTGGTACAGCTTATTATCTTTATAATATCTAAAGTAAAAGTCATTCATTTAAGCTAGCAATTTATTAAACAGCATGTGGGTTGACCTTTGAACTTCTCTGATACATACGGATACATAATGTTTCTGGAGCGCGATCGGCAATAGCATTACAACAGATGCTTGCAAATAGGTCTGCTGTGACTCTCCCCATATGTTTACCAGCACAAGGCTAATTATCTTCAGATTGTGCCGCTTCGGTTATTACAGAATTCTCTGAATTAACATTCGTAATTCATTTTCTGGCGTATTTGTTCTTTTTGCGTCGGTTCATCTGCGTTTCATAATGTCACGCACAGTTTGACTTCATGTTGTTCATTTGTTGTGTTTCATGCAGAAAAAAGAGCTGCCCGGCCCAAAGAAGTTTGAGATCTTCGCCTTCCATTTCTCCGACTTTGACTGCACCGAACTGGAACTTGTAATGTGTGGAATCCAGATGTACTACGAAGTCGGAGTGGTTCGAAAGTTTCAGATTCCTCAGGAGGTAAATGCTTCTTCAGTAATTCTTCTTCAGCTGCTTTTTCAGTAGCAGTTGTTGGGTGAAATTCTGCTGACCTGAAATGGTAATCGGCTGCTTTCTGTTTTTAGGTTCTGGTGAGATTCATGTACTCGGTCAGCAAAGGCTACAGAAAAATCACATATCACAACTGGAGACACGGCTTCAATGTTGGGCAAACCATGTTTACATTACTTACGGTATGACCTGCTCAACATCAGGGTCTCTACTGAATCAATACTGACAACAATTTCTGTGTTGGTTTGACGTGTATCATTTCTGCCCAACCAAACAGATGAATTTAAAAATGAAAAATAAATACAGTATAAAAATAGTTTTTTCAAAAAAGTTTCAAACACTACCCCAGCTAACAGGGAAGGTTTGCTAACTAACAGAATGCTAACTAACGTCCTGTAAACATTCTCTCAAAGTTGTCAACAAATGTTCTTGCGGTAATATTAGTAGAACTTTTTATTGTTATATATCAAAAACATTTTTAAGTTGTTAGTGGAAAGCTTTTCATAATTAATAAATGTTTGAAAACAATTCTGATAACCAAGCAATGACATTAATACAATGTCATAACATTTTGAGCATCCTTATAATTTAAAAAAATAACATTTTTAGTGTTAACCTAATGGAAACAGGGAGTTGTACAACCCAAAATTGTTAGCTGGGATTCAAGATTCAGCCAATCAACAGGTAGCCCCGCCCCTAAACTCAACTCCATTGTTTGAACCAAGGTTGTTATGTCCGGCCCAGTCTGGATGCTCAAATGAGCAGATTGCGGTCCTTACTTTTACCTACCTACTTTACCTTTAACTTTTTCCTTAGTTTTCTTGTTTGTTATACATTTAAATGCATTAAATCCCAGAAGAAATCAGAATGAGAACGTTTTATTTGCGTTTTGATGGAGTCAGACAGGCAAACTGAAGCGCTATTACACAGATCTGGAGGTGATGGCCATGATTACTGCTGGATTCCTGCACGATATTGACCACAGAGGCACCAATAATCTCTACCAAGTGAAGTGAGAAGACCACCACTACTACTTAACTAGTTCTATAACCACTTTCACTAGTATCCATCATAAGTATGGGTTTTGTGAGCAGGTCCCAGAATCCTCTTGCCAAGCTGCATGGATCCTCAATTCTAGAGAGGCATCACCTGGAATTTGGAAAATTCTTGTTAGCACAGGAGGTATGAGGTAGTTGACCAAACGTAAGTCTGGTTCTGTGTTCATTCATTTGATACCAACATATTGTTTTTTGTAGTCTTTAAACATCTTCCAGAACCTCAACAGAAGACAAACGGAACATGTTTTTCATCTCATTGATATTGCCATTATTGCGACTGACCTGGCCTTGTACTTCAAGTAAGTCATGACAAAGCTGCAAATAATAATGAACCGTTATTTAGTGAAGTAAACTATTATGTACAAATTAGAAAACTTTACAGTAAAATACTTTACAGTATTGGGTATGGAAAATACTGTAACTGTGAAAACATTCTATGTTACACACAGAAAAAGAACAGAATTTGGAATGAGAGAGTAAATAATGACAGAATTGTGTCATAATGACACATTACGTAAACGTGTTTCTTAAAATAAGAACAATGGGTTCAAATACAAACCTCACTCAACACTGCACTTTGTCTTGAAGAAAAAGGACGATGTTCCAGAAAATTGTGGATCTCTCTAAGACCTATGAGGACGAGAAGAAATGGACAGACTTCATGTCTCTTGAAACAACGAGAAAGGAAATTGTAATGTATGTGTCTTCAGTTACATCCACACTGACTCATTTAGAGCGACCACTGTGTGCTAAGAATATTTTCATACTTTTATGTATTGATCAGGGCCATGATGATGACAGCTTGTGATCTCTCCGCTATCGCAAAGCCGTGGGAGATACAAAGCAAGGTAGGAGACGCCGCCTCAAGACACAATTAAGCTTTAGCATTTTTTTTCCCAGTATAAAAAATGTCACTTCTGCACTGGGGTCAGTGGATGTCTTTGCCACTCCGATCCCCAGGTTGCGCTCTCCGTAGCAGCTGAATTCTGGGAGCAGGGAGATCTTGAGCGGACTGTTCTGGAGCAACAGCCCATTGTGAGTACCTGCTTGTTTTCATGGCAGCCTAATGCTTGAGGGCTGCTAGCATGAACGTCATGTAAAAAAGCTAATTTTCTATGTCTTTTACTTGGTCTAGCCCATGATGGACAGGAACAAAGCCGCAGAACTGCCGAAACTTCAGTGTGGTTTTATTGACTTCGTCTGTACGTTTGTCTACAAGGTACTTTTGGGAATGATGACAAGTTCTTGTTTTCAGAAATGAATGTCAAAAGGAAAACTTCGACTGACAAAAGTTTAGTCACTGAAGGTTAATTAGCAACTGTCTCCTCTGTGTGTTTTTTTAAAGGAGTTCTCTCGATTCCACTCTGAAATCCAGCCAATGTATGATGGGATTATGAACAACCGGAAACATTGGAAAGAGAGACAGGAGGAATACGAGGCAAAACTGAAGGAATTAGAGGAGGCAGCTAAAGCCAAGCAGGAAGCAGCTGCCAAAAAAGGTTTGAACTTCGCCTGCTTATGTTAATTATATCTAAATTTAATGGAACCTTAAACTGGATTTGATGGAGTTCTCTAAGTTGGAGAGTTTGTGTGTCTCTACAGCTGGATCTTCTAACAATGCCAGTGGATCTTCTGGGTCCAAGACCTGCTCAGTCTGCTAGAGATAAAGAACAGCAAGGAGGGCGATTACAGCTTGGGATGCAACTTCGGAGAACAAAGCCCCCACACATTATACAGGGTATAATATAAAGAGTGAGCGAGACAAACATTATCGATGCATATGCTATCAAGACCACCTGTTACCAAAAACCACTCCTGTGTTGGAGCTGTGCAGGTGATTCATAGTACTTCGTAGTAATACTAGTCGTACTACACTTAGTAGTACTAATTCATAATGTTTTGTTTGGGTTATAAAGTGTTGAATGCAAATATTGCAAAGGATGGTCTGATTCATCATACTAATGAAATTCTATGCATGTAAATGCCTTTTTCAACAAATCTAAGCCATTAGCATATTTACTGTAAACAACGGAAAGAGTCTTTACCAGTTCTGGATGGTGTATTTTTTTTATTCACTGGTGAATGAAAAGCAACTAAATATTTGAATCCAATTTTATTTTACTTCTCAATTTGTAATAATGTTCCATTTATGGTCACGAAAAAATCTTTTTTAAACCAAAGCCACAAATATCTAAAAA
>JAZGTJ010014628.1:1096-12770 GCA_036877575.1 Botia almorhae
GTCGGTCCATAGATGTTCACGCGCCATTTTATGCAAAGATTGTCTGACACCAAGCAGCACTGCATAACATTTTCATATTCTGTATTATATGTTTTAGTAAAACTCTCCAAGCAACCCTAAAATTAGGGAAATTTCTCTGAGAGGGCTGAAACTTGTCTGAAAATAAAAATTAATAAGGTTTGCATTTGTTTCTTGTTTTAAGCATATACACTATATTGCCAAAAGTATTCGCTCATCCTCCTTTAGACGCATATGAACTTAAGTGACATCCCATTGTTAGTCCATAGGGTTTAATATGACGTCAGACCACCCTGGGAAGGCTTTCCACGAGGTTTTAGGAGTGTGTTCATGGGAATTTTTGACCATTCTTCGAGAAGGGAATTTGTGAGGTCAGACACGGATGTTGGATGAGAAGGCCTGGCTCGCAGTCTTCGCTCTAATTCATCCCAAAGGTGTTCTGTCGGGTTGAGATCAGGACAGTCAAGTTCTTCAACACCAAACTCGCTCATCCATGTCTTTATGGACCTTGCTTTGTGCATTGGTGCGCGAACAGGAACAGGAAGGGGCCCAAACTGTTCCCACAAAGTTGGAAGCATGGAATTGTGCAAAATCTATTGGTATGCTGAAGCATTCAGAGTTCCTTTCACTGGAACTAAGGGGACAAGCCCAGCTTCTGAAAAACAACCCCACACCATAATCCCCCCTCCACCAAACTTCACAGTTGGCACAATGCAGTCACACAAGTACCGTTCTCTTGGCAACCGACAAACCCAGACTCGTCCATCAGATTACCAGATGGAGAAGCGTGATTCGTCGCACCAGAGAACACGCGTCTTCACTGTTCTAGAGTCCAGTGGCAGCGTGCTTTACACCACTGCATCCGATTCTTTGCGTTGCACTATGGCTTGGATGCAGTTGCTCAGCCATGAAAACCCATTCCATGAAGCTCTCTACGCACTGTTCATGCTGGAATTCACTGAGCTTTTGAGAGCGCCCCATTCTTTCACAAATGTTTGAAGAAGCAGTTTGCATGCCTAGGTGCTTCATTTTATACACCTGTGGCCATGTGATTGGAACACCTAAATTCAATTATTTGGATGGGTGAGCGATTTGACAATATAGTGTATCTAACAAAATTTTGAGTTAATCCCTAAACCATTTTTAGTAAGACAACTTTATTCTTTATACATTTCAATTATATTTGAATTGAATAGAAATTTGATCCTCTAGATTTTATTTACTGGAAATATTAGAAAAGATATTAGAAACATGAAAAATGAGAATAAAAAAGAATACAATAGAATAAAAACAGGTGTTTGTATGTCTGTTGCTATTTAATGTCTGTTGTATGCAATGGGGCTTTCCCCTGTCAATGGACTCTGCCTCTGTTGGCTATTACAAGGACAGCTCATTGATTTTAGCTGACTGCCTGATGAAATGGGGGTTGATTTGGCAGGATGTGGCAGATGTTATTGAGTCACAGCAGTGTCCTAGCTCTGCCCGGGCGGCCATCTTTTTAGGGTAGGGAGGGTGGGAATCCGCAGCAAGCTCCTCGTGTCACGTGATGCTGTTGCCATGGCGTTGGGATGTTGGTGTAATTGGTGTTCGGATAGACGGTGTAAAGCGAGAAAGAGTCGTGGGGGGGGGTGTTGATGTCACCGAAAAAGACAAAGAGAGGCAATTATCCAAGTCTCCATCTTCTCTCCCACCATATATACATGTGCTGATGCCTCCATTGTAAAAAATAGCACGGGGCTCCAGATGATGTACTTATAATAGGCAGCGTCATGCATCATGGGAATGCAATAAAGAAGGGCGACTGAGCTCACCCAAATCTATTCTCATGTATTAAAAAACCTAAATGGGGTGTAAAGAACTCATCTGAAGCTTATCTAAAGCTCTCACCTTCCTTTACCAATTGCCTTTGAAGCATTAGTGGACCTGAAATGACTTATAGGGTTATAATTGATTAGGAATCTTTGAGAATAAAGGTTGATTGTTCACAAAAAGATGAGGGTATCCGTAGACCTCCATTTGCCGCACTTTCCCTGCATAACAAAACAGGGGCTCCCCCTCCTCTACCATCTCCCTGTCAAATCATATGTGCCGTGTGGCGCATGTTGCTGGTGCTGACAGGCTAGAGAACAGGGGAGACAAAAAAAGAAGGGGAGGGCAGAGAGCGGGAGAGAGAGACAGAGCAAGATGATGAGAAAGCGAGAACGTACTGCAGCACTGGAGCGGCACTAATCTAGCAGAGGAAGACCCCCCTCCAGCCAGATGAGCATCCCTACGTTTTTTTCCACTCTCCCATCCTCCCCCGCTCTGCTGCTTCATCATCTCCATAATTCATCGGCATTTCCAGACCCTCCGCTTCGGATCTAGCTCTGGCCACTCTCAGGATTCTGCCACCCAGGACGGGTGTTCCCATCCTGGCTAGCATCCACTCTCGGACCCTGCTCTTATCCGCAGCTATGGAGAGTCTACCCTGGAGTGTTTTGGCCATGAGCCATCACTACAACCACTTTCGTCTGTTCCTCAGCAACTAATCCATACCAAGCAGAGGAGGAGAGGAGAGAAGAAGGGATTTTTCATTTTTCCATCCAGAAGAATCCTTTTCATCTGCCTCTCTCTGGCTCTTGTCCTTCATGGTATAGGAGTGCGCTGTTGTGGATTTCGGGAGATTACATACGATCCAAAATGCCTGAGGCCAATTACCTTCTCTCTGTATCCTGGGGTTACATTAAGGTGTGTATGGTGCAGTTTTAATGTTGGCTGATGGCTTCTGGTTCTGGTTATGTTGTTTGTTGGTGGTCTAGAGAGACTGGTGGAATACCTACTGCAAGTCTCTCTGTGTGGCTTCTTGTGTTGGAATGCAACGCTCTGAGTTCTGGGCTCCTCGTTTCAAATGAATTCGTTTGATCTGGTTGAGAGTGATGTGGATGTCAAAAAGCCAGTTGTGTTGGTTATTTTTGTGATTTACCCCTTTATTCGAAAAAGCATTGAAAACTAGATGTGGCGCAGGATATGGCTGCCATTTTTTGACTTATTTAATTATAAATGCGTTTGTTTATTTATTTATAACCCACATTGCGTCTTTTGTATCCAAGTAATTTTTTGTGGTACATGTATTTAAACATTCTGTTTGTAAAAAAAAAACATGTCAAAATTGTAATTTAAAATGACTGTAATTTAATGATTTACCTGGATTTACATTATTGTGTATTTCTTTGATTTTGCATTTTGTCCTGAAAATTTATAAGAATTAAGTCAAAATTTTGAGAAGAGAACATAGATTTGATATGACAGATGCCCCATATAACACACTGCGGTACTGCACGCAAACGCTTGTACATGTACAAAAATATTGATGCTTATCACAGGACATGGCAACCCTAATAAAGAATCAGTGATGAATGTTTTTGAGAATTTTGGACTAAATGAATCTCTCCCTCTGTCTTTTCCAGTTCAAGAGAATGTTGAACAGGGAGCTGACGCACCTCTCGGAAATGAGCAGGTCTGGCAACCAGGTGTCGGAGTTCATTTCCAACACCTTTCTAGGTAATTACATTCATTAATTCACCGTAACACACACAAGCACGTTCACACAGTCATCACCGAACATGAGCCACAACTACGCCAATGTGGGGCGAATTTGGGATGCGTGCTTTTTAGAACGGAACTGCAGTTTAGATTCACAGATGGTGAGAAAAAGAAAATGTTATAAAAAACAAGAGAATTTACAGAAAAGAGAAGGAAAACGTTTGTTAAAAGAGGAAACCAATTATTTGTAAACAGAAAACAAGACAAATACAAATATTGTACATTAAAACATCAGCCGTGTGGTAAAAAGTCTCATTTTGTTTGTGGAACGTCTTGAGATGGCATCAGACTTTTGGTTCTGCATGAGGAGAGAGATCCCCAATGCAGCAGTTGGAAAAGAGGCAGGGGAGGGTGGTAAGAAGAGCAAGTTTGGGGGAGGGAGGGGAGCCGGAGGAGGATAGGATCCTGCTGTAAAGCAATGCTGATGGTGGAACCCCCCAGCACTGTACATCCAGGGAAGAGAACCTGTGACTCATCCAGCTTCTGTGCTCTTAAACAGATAAAATCACAGATACCTTACCACAGATTTAGATTTATTAAAATGAAGAATAACAAAAATGAACTAGTAAAAACATCTTGTTTTAGGAATTGTTTAATATTTTTGATGGAAAACCAAAAAATACTCATAAAAAAGAGTGATGTATGAAAAGTTCAAAATACTGATTAAAAACAAGATTGAAAAAAGAACGATTTTGCGCACGTGTCTGGGAATGATCCGTGGTCGCGCGGGATTATGTTGATGGTTGGATTTTCCTGCCATTAGCTGTTAGAAACATCTGTGCGCTGTGTCACACGTGACTGCTCTGCTTATGTCTCTCAGGATTCACTGTTTTCCGCCTGTCTGCACGAAAAAGAGAGACTATAGCAAAAATAGTGAGATTAAATCTGACTTAAGCACAATGTGTCTTCCTTTCTTTTTTTCTGTATTTCTCTTGTATCGTGCGTCTTGCACGTGTGGCTTGCCTTTGGTTGTTGGGGGTTTTTGATATGAGAGGGCGTGAGGATGACATGTGACGATGAATCCTGGAGGGGACAGAGGAAAAGATTTATTATAGATGTTTGTGACAAAACAAGCAAATTGGCTATGATGAGCCATGCAAATGCTCAGCGTTAATCAGATGTTTTCTCTCGAATCGGTTGCGTATTTATCACGAGAGGGATGAGAAACAAATACAGGCTTTTGAGATGAAAGCAAATCAAGTGCTTCCTCATTTCCAGCCCTTTCCATTCAAAGGCTTCATCGCTCCATCGCAGTTCCTCACTCATTCAATAAACTGCGCCGGTGATTACGGCACGGGTTGGTGTTTATCAGAGGGGCGAATGAAGAGGATAATGACTGTAATGAACTAACCAACCCTCATATTTCACCTCCTTTCATTTCCCAATGTGCCACAGACTATTATTGTGCATTATCTCATTCTCTCAACGTGCCGGAGCTTTACGACGAGATAGAACACTGTTATCTAGTGTAACCGAATAAGCCTTGTGGGTTTGAGAGCTGTCTTGGCTCCGAATCCCAGCTTGAGAAAATGGAAATAGGAATACTGTTCACTCAAAGGACTTTGGCTCCCTGGGAAGATTTAGATTTCATAAATGGAGTATTTCCACATGAGGAAATCCCCAACAGTGATCAACAGAATTTTCATTTTCAAGGGTTTAACAAATACTTTTATCTTAAGATACACTCTTCCTACACTGCCATTAAATGGTTAATTCACCCAAAAATGTAAATTTGATTGACTCTCTGTGAACTCGCATGAGAATTTTTTAAGAATGTTCCTGGTGCTTTTTATTTAACGTGGTGAATAGAGACTGCGGATGTGAATGTTTTACCTAACATCTTTCTGTTGCAATTTTCATTTTGGGTGAACAGTCCCTTTAAGATTGTTTGTCAATGGATATCCTGAGGGTTGACCTTTAGGAGATGCCATATGAGGCACAGACATGAGGGTCCCCTGCAGTGGTGTGTTGACAGGTCTGTCACAGTGAAAATGGAGAGTGGAAATGGAGGAGAAGAAAAGGAGGGGTTAGCCCTGCTTGAATAGCTCAGTGGCAAAGCCCAGGTCTCAAGTCACTGAATAAGCGTCTGTTCTGCCCTGTTTGTGGGCAATGAATCCCAGAAAGCACTCACACAGTGCAGATGTAAGCTATTCAACTGTGGCACTGCACCTGGGCCAAAGGCAGCTACTGACGTCACTGGGAGAAACATGATACACGGCCACCGGTTTTCCGACAATGGGCTTTTGTGCGGGCATGTATGTGTCTCGTCTGTTTGAAAACTACAATGAAGAGATTGAATATTTCGGAATGTGATCTGGCAACAACTTCCCCTCTCGTCTTAGGGAGGCTAGACTGAGTCGAAGGGTTTGAGGAACATCTAATTTCATGATGTTTAGTTTTATCTCTTTCCTTTATCTCATGGTTCATACCAAAATTGTCTTACCAAAGAAAGACCTAGAAGTCGTTCTAACCTGTTGGTTCTTGCTGTTCCTCACAGACAAACAGAATGAGATGGAAATTCCCTCGCCCACACCAAAAGCCCGCGAGAAGAAGAAAAAGCAGTTGATGACTCAGATCAGCGGAGTGAAAAAGGTCTCCCACGGGCCGAGCCTCAACTGCGGCATTGCTCGCTTTGGCGTCAAAACCGACAAGGAGGATTTACTCTCAAAGGTAAAGAAAAGATTGATTGCAACATGCCGTTTGACCGGCAGTTTTGTGCCGTTCGATTCTAAGAATTTCTTTTGAACTCTTTCCTTGCCTCTTTTCCAGGAATTAGAAGATCTTAACAAATGGGGATTGAACATCTTTACAGTTTCAGAGTATTCAAACCACCGACCTCTCACCTGCATTATGTATGCAATCTTCCAAGTAAGTCCTTGCTTTGGTCATTCCTTAAGCCATTTTTGGAAGCAATTTCATGCATTTGGCACTGATTAATTTGCAATTCTTTTTTTTCACTTATAGGAACGAGATTTGCTTAAGACATTTAAGATCCCAGCAGATACATTTGTGACATATATGATGACCCTGGAGGATCACTACCACCAAGACGTGGCCTATCATAACAGCCTTCATGCTGCTGATGTGGCCCAGTCAACTCATATTCTACTGTCCACACCTGCATTGGATGTAAGGACCATTATTACAAGTATTCCTCAGTGGTCAGTAACTTCTTGATATATTTATATATTATTTACCATTTTGCCATATTTTCTAAACAGGCTGTCTTCACTGATCTTGAGATCCTGGCTACCATTTTTGCTGCAGCAATTCATGATGTGGACCATCCTGGTGTTTCTAACCAGTTCCTCATCAATACAAGTGAGTAGCCACTAATGCCGACCTATAACCCAAATCTCAACGTTGTTCTTGTAGACATCAAAATTAATCTCTGCATCTTTGCTCATTCTTACCAGATTCCGAGTTAGCGCTCATGTATAACGATGAGTCAGTTTTGGAGAACCACCACTTAGCCGTGGGCTTTAAACTTCTCCAGGAGGACAACTGTGACATCTTCCAGAACCTCAACAAGAAACAGAGACAGTCACTCAGAAAATTAGTCATTGACATGGTGAGATTCTTCATTCTGTACTTAGCCAGACTATCTGCTCTCATCTGCAATGCAATGCTTAGTTGATGTTTATACTTATTTTTAAATGTTCTCCTGTTTACAGGTACTGGCCACGGACATGTCTAAGCACATGAGCTTACTGGCTGATCTGAAGACCATGGTAGAGACGAAGAAAGTGACAAGCTCAGGAGTGTTGCTTCTGGACAACTACACCGATAGGATACAGGTACATCTCCTCTTAATGAAACTAATTAGCATTCAAAGTCTTCAAGCCAGGTTGGATTATTAGGAAGTCATTTCATGTTCTCATAAACTTGCAGTATTTGAGCTTCTGCACTTTCTGTAACCCTTTTGAGATGATTTAGATACATTCAAAGAACATACATTTTCATTTGTTAGCTATCTGCTTTATAAGGTTTTGCCTGAAAACTGAATTATGATATTATTGCAGGTTCTTCGGAATATGGTTCACTGTGCAGATCTGAGCAATCCAACTAAGTCATTGGAGCTGTACCGCCAGTGGACCGATCGCATCATGGAGGAGTTCTTTCACCAGGGTGACAGAGAGAGGGAACGTGGCATGGAGATCAGCCCAATGTGTGACAAACACACTGCCTCAGTGGAAAAATCACAGGTTAGTTACCTGTCTAAAACAGACAGTAACAGTAAACAATGAATTATGGTTTTATGAGGCACTGGGTCCTGGGCCTTTTGGGAGGACCCCCTGTTGTTGTCCTCTTGTTGTCCTCTTGTTGTCCTTCAATTATACATTTGTAGTACCTTGTATGTCAGGCCATAATTTATATTGTTATCAGTTACTGTAACTAAGAAGACTGTAAAGTGAATTTGAAATAGCTTACCATAATGCGCTTTCCGTTTTAGGTGGGTTTTATTGACTACATCGTTCACCCGCTATGGGAGACCTGGGCTGACTTGGTGCATCCGGATGCCCAGGATATCCTGGACACACTGGAGGATAATCGGAACTGGTACCAGAGCATGATTCCTCAAAGCCCTTCCCCGCCCTTCTACCAGGCCGACAAGGAGGGCAATGGTGGTGGGCCAGGGCCCGACAAGTTTCAATTTGAGCTTACGTTAGAGGAAGAGGACTTAGTGGGTTCGGAAAAAGATGAACAGAGCCAGGGAGATGAGGAAGAGGAGGGTGAAGACGAAGACAGGGTGGAAGAAATGGAATCATCCACTACACACATCCAAATAGTTACCGAAGACGCCTCACCGGTTGACACATAGGACCTTGTCGTCCACTACTAGATGGTAGCTGTTTTTCCCTTGCGAGAGGTGCAATCTTGCAGTTGATGCTTTTTTTTAAAAAAAGCCCACATAGGGTGCTTTTTTAGGCCCTCGTGGGAGGAGGATGTCTTTCCCTCCTTGCACTTACGTTTGGTGATGGTTTGGTAGGAGCTCTCAGGAAATAAATGCTGCAGACATTTTGGACCTGAACGATTGACAGGCGACTTTGTTATTCATGAAGGATTGGGGCCAACATGGACAGTTTGTTTGTTTCCCGGTCGTTGAGGAGTAGACACTACTGAGAGGATTTCTTTTATTTTGTACCAACACAGACTTTTTGTAGAGCTATGGCTGTGTGCTGAGGTAAAACACGAACTACTGAACAACAAGTATTTGTAAAGAAAGAGAAGCTGTTTACTTTTCTGTACCATTTGTCTAAAGACTGTGTGCCTTTTTACTATTGTCCTTTTAATAGTCTTTTATTTATTGAACACGTTTTAGTATAACTATATGTTGAAATGTTTTTTTTCTAAAGCAAACCAGACAAAACATGGAGAATTGTTTTATATCTAAGCTGCAGAGAGAACTTACTGTCTTCCTTTGTTCGGCAATATAACGTAATAATCCAAACATCTGACAAGTGATCAGAAAACAAAGAAATGTGTACTCTAATGAAAGAGGCACTTTCTGTTTATTCTATACATTTTGTCTGACTTTTTAACTATGAGCACAAACGATGTTTCTTTGGAAAATAACTATACATCATACCATTCATATTATAGTAAGAATCTTTGTTAGGCAAATACATTGTTGACAATTGTTGCACAAAAAGCTTTAAATGCCCCTAAGAGAAAAGACCCCAAGTTTTATTAACTTAATCATAAGATTGTATAGCAAACAAATACTGCCCCTCCCAAAAAATCACAAGGGGTCTCAAAATTGACTAAAATCAAGGGAAGCCAAAGTTATATTCACTTTCATTTTAGGTTGCTTCATCTGAACATATATCATAATCGTCTTCCTTATGTCAACGCAACACGAGGGCAGCGAAACATATTTGGAGCTGTCAAAACTAGCTTTTGTAGCTTAACTCTCGACCTTTATTCCACACATTGAGGGAACTTGGTGCAGAACATTCCCTCAGTTAATTACATCCAACTAGAAAAACAATCGTCCTTCTACTGTTCTATGATTGAGTGGACAGCTTCGAGCTTTCAAGACAGGGTTAAAAATAGCAAGGAACAACATTGACGTTAATTTTCTACCCCACCTAGCTGAATCCGCTTTCCTCTCTACGTTTAAGCTATCAAACTTTGATACGCTGCTCCGGTTCATAAACCTTAAGAACAGGCCCTGTTTCTCTGTACACAATAACAATGGCTAGTACTGCAACAGTTATTCTTGTCAGATTTCAACATGTAATGCCAGTTTATCAATGACATTCTTGTGTGTCGTGCATTAGTCAATATTCCTGCTCTGAGGTACTTTAACTACCTTATGCTCAAAGTCTCACCAGTGGTAACGGTAAACGGCCAAAGTAGCATGCAAAAGTATGTTTGTGCGCACTTATGTACATGTCTACACAACTGTGTTTGTGTGTGTGTGTCTATTGAGTTATTTAGCTCAATCACCTGCCCACCATGTCATAACTCCTTCCATTGTCTTTGTTGATATGCGCTCAAATCGGTCCTCTACTGTTTATAACAGTGTATTTATTATGTCAGCTGTACATAAAAAATAATGTTTCTTTGTAAATTGATTAATTTATATGCACTTGCATTACCGAACACGGGTGGTGTTTTTTGTGTAGTGGGCTCTTGGACTGAGTCTGTTTTATTTAGTAATATTGTTTATGTTTTAATATAAATATATATTATATATACTATGTATGAATATATTGCACAATTTTCAACTGCCCAGAAAAGTAGCCTATGAGACATGCAACCCATTGGTAACGGGGAGAGTCTGTAGATAAGACATGAATACATACTGTAGACACCTGTCAGATATTAGAGGCTTTGTGTATCACTTTGTTTAGTGTAACATCGATAAATTAATATCTCACAGAATGTGGCCCTCAAATATATACAACATTTTGAATAGAGATTGCTAAAATTGGTTCAGAAGTTTTCAGACTGGCCTGTTAATACACATATTCTGTGTTCAATCTACAGGAAAGGAATTAGTCACAAATACAGTCTCTGGACGATCAATGTGAACTCGATATAATTACAATAAAAAAATGTGATCTGTAATTATTTGTGCTAATGTGAACTATTTTTCTGACCTTGTTAGCAGTTTTGAAATTCAAATTGTCAGTATAACTTTGTTAATCTATGTTTGAGATCTTTTGGTCATATTTGTGTCCAAAAGCATTAAACAGAATTAGTGCTATATCTGCATGAGGGATGAGTTTTTATTGTCTGGTTATCCCACATTGTTGCAGGTGAATATTCAATGTTTTACACAATGTATGGTAATAATATTGTATATTGTGTTCAATAAAATCTAAAGCTACTTTTCTAAGTGATTAAAGACAAGCATGAATATACTCATTTGTGAATGTCTTTCTTTCTTGCTTTGTTGGGAACTATTAGATATTAAACCATCACCTTTTACTAGTAGTTTTAAATGACCCTGTGATGACAAACATAACATATATTATAAATACAAATATACCTTGTAGTCTCTTAGTTAATATGGGCTTATAATGGGTATATAGCATATGGGTATATAATATTTTCCTTTTTTATTTCTGTTTGACAGTACATCATATTAATATGTATGCATATCATAAAAATAAACAAACTCAAACAACATGAGGAACGGATCAAAAATGTGTTTTTATAAGAAATGGAAAAATAACATTAGAGAAACCGTGTTCTTAAATGACCATTAAATGCCATTTGGACTTAATTTGAAGTTCCAGAATCCAGTCATGACAGATCGCATTGCCTCACATCCAGACAATATCACTTCCTGCGCTGTTCCTTGAGTCGGCCCCTAAATTACACAGTCAAGAGTGAACACTCAGTGTGTGAATCATTCTGAGGCTTTTCGCCCAGAATCCTGAGAATTTATGTAAGGCAAAAAGGAAGCTTGACAGAGAGAGTCAGAAAAACAAGGGCCATTTCAGGATGCTTCGTATTTATCTGCTGATTTGAGTTGAGTTGACAGTGTTGCTGAAAATTATCTTGAAGGCTCAGTGAAGGCCATAGGTGGCTTGGTCATACAAACATCAGGACAGCCAGT
>JAZGTJ010014629.1:0-13987 GCA_036877575.1 Botia almorhae
CAGCAGAGCAAAGATAAAAATTGCCTCCAACAGTACTGATTTAATAAATTCAGGGGTGGAGGACTGAGGCAAGGGCTTCACAACCTCCAACAACACAGAACAGGGTAGCAAAGGGCAAATGGCTTCGGGTATAAACTTGCTGTTTCAAACAAGTTATCAAACAAGACATGTGGTGGCAACAACATATTGACACACATATATAGATAGTTTCTTAAAGGAACAGTACACTGAAAAATCATCATTCGCTCACCTATATGCTGCTCTTTTCCATGCAATGAAATTAAATGGGGACCAGGGACAGCTATGGCTACCATTCACTTTCATTGTACGCAAATTGTACTGTAAAATAGTGACAGCAAATGAATTCTTAGGTGAACGATCGCTTTGGTCATGGCAAAAGGCACTCCATAAAATGTTTTTAGGAAACTGCTTAGCCATGAAATGAGTCTGTTGAAATACCGCTTGCGTAAACATAACATCGCTGCGTTATGTTTTTGCTTTATCTACGGATAACATCTAATCCTCATTATGTTCAGCCACACAACCAATGTTTTGCACATTACGTTTGACAAACTGTTTGCTTACCTGACAAAACAAAAACTGTTTACAGATGTTTACAGAACACATTGCATTTGGCAATTCAGAAAAATGCAAGTCATAACGTCTCATCTTGCGAAACGTTTTCATTACGAAAACCATTTTCTCATTTACCGTACTCGGAATTATGGGAAACCCTAAGGGTTATTATCGAATGTCAGCACGTCTCTGTTCTCCAAGGGAAGGAGATGCCATCTCTGCGCTCAAATTTAGATGCAATTCCTACAGAGCGCGCTCACAACTGTCACAGCGTTCCCTAAACACATTCTCTCTCTGTACCACACAAATGGAACGGCGACATTTCTCACAAATGATCCTCTCTTTCTGTGATAGCTCAGATAAGTGCATTGGCTCCTGTGATCGCCTTGGATTGCCCGTTATGTATCTGTAATGAATAATACATGCAGGTTTCACAGGCCTGGGGCAGGCTCGTTTGATGCATTACATGAGGAGCAGCTGATATGAACGTGGCATTGATCAGGAAGATGTTGGGGGAGTATGTGCACACCCCGTGATCTTATATACCAATTTATTATTGATTAAATAAATACATATGTCTTCTTACATGAAGACTTCGCAGACGCACTAACATGTACAGTACACACTCATCTCGCTACATGGAAGAAACGTCTGACGCTAACCAAGTTCATTTTTGTGTTTTTTATATAAACGTTGCACAGCGCTGCTCTCGTTGTATATAATTAAAGTTGTTCACTTTTGACACTAATTGTATTTTTGTTTTTCCTTTATGCTCTGTTGATGATGTTGAATACCTATTAAATACCTATTAAAGGTGAAGCGTGTAATTTCTGCATCACTAACAACTTAAAATGGAATTGCACAAAAGAGAGTGTTTCCTTTAAACAGGTTTTCAAACCACGTTTCCAATGTGTCACTTGGTAAGGATTGTATTGGTTAAATTTGCTTCCATATTAATGTGCACAAACAAAATAGACACATCCATTTGTTATACACAAATATAACAATACCCATGTCCACAGACAGACATGGGCTGTACATGCACATACATCTCAGTTTCAAATATTGTTGTTTTAAAAACATCTGTACACTGCGCTGACAGCACTGAAATCTATCAGTCTATATACCACAAAATTCCATTGTCATTTCATGTTGGCTTACATTTATTGTGACTTAACGTTTACATTAAGTCGTTTAGAGACGCGTCAAAAAGCCACTTACAAAAGAGAAAGCATTTAACATTTTGCCATAAGAGCCAACAAGCTTATACAAAACTACATTCACAAGCAGGAATAGTTCTGATGCTAGAGGCAAGATAAACAGCAGATGAGTAAAGGTATTTTTACTACACACAACATTAAATAATGCTAAACATTGGAACAAAGGTTAGTCAGGATCATGTGGAACATTTAAAAAAACATTGAATCTACAAGGCCACCTCTGATACTACAGAATGACCTATCTTGGCCGTACGCAGGGACATCTTGGAAGAATTAGTTTGTTGTACAGTTAGATGCCTGGATTTTACATAACAGCGCCAATTACAAGCTGGTACACACTGTCAGATGTACAGCGCAAATGAGCAGGAAAAATACAATACCTCCCGCACAAGCTGTCTATGCTGTTACGGTAAAACAATGCAGGCCTGCCCTGTGCTTACCTTTACACTAAGCTCAGATAGGAACTTTTGTTTCATAAGGTCTAAGGTATTCGTGTCTAGTTGCTTTTTTTAGCAGACGTTGCGAAGCCCCATGTGTTCCTATTGGTGAAACAGTGGAAGCCTTTCTCAGCTCAGCTGGGGGACACACACAGGCGCATCATGTCATTCATGCGGCAGACAAATGAGATGGCACACAGTCCACCTCCATAAGCAGGGGAATAAATGAATAAAACAAGGACAAGCGAGGATAGAGATGAGTGACAGAAAGTGAGTGAGTGAGTGAGCATGTGAGTGAGTGAGAAAGTCAGTGAGGTAGTGAGTGAACGTGCAGGCGGGCGAGGGAGTGGGTGAGTGAGCTGCAAGTGAGGGATTAAGTGGATGAGCATGTGAGTGAGTGGGTTAGCAAACAAGTGAAGGAGTGAGTGAGTGAAAAAGAGGTGTGGTTAGAGGACAACAGCTGCGATGAAGGCTTCGAGTCTGAAAGCAGGATGTGGGACTCGGCGGGTAAAGAGACAGAAATAGCTTCCTTTAAGAAATGAGAAAGAAACTGGAGCACAGGTCCAATATCCATTAAATCTGAAATGTTGCGACTGTGCTGTGCACACACACACACACACACACACACAGAAACACACATTATATAGATATAAGCAGGAGAGGGCTTACTGGAAATAGCCCTTGGTTCCACTCACATTTTCTGTGTTCACACATTCAATTTAATCTTGCCACACAAATCGTACAGTGTAAATGGAAACACACACACACACACATTTACACTCTGCCTCGCACCTATCAGAGATGCTGACAGAGCATCTAAAATCGTGCATGAGGAGGACACACCCGAACGTATCAAACGCCTGGAGACCATCTGCAAAAGCAAAGACAAGACCGGAAAAGATTACCACGATTTCATTCCTGAGAATCTCACTGCGGACGTCTTTCATACGGCTATGCGCCGCGTTTAACAGCACATTTTAAAAACGAGAGAAGCTTATTACTGCTGGCCAACTTCAAAGCACCCCGTCCATTTAAAGCCCATTCATGATGTTGCCCATTGAGGGAAGCTAATTCCAAATCCTCCATTTAGGAAAGAGGAGGGAAGACTGTCCCATTTCACCTCATTGCCGAAACTGTGAACGTTTTCCAGGGAAATGGCACCAAATCAAGAGGAATTGCTAGGTGATGCAATGTTTTTTCTTCACTCAAAAGTAAATAAATGAAAGCAGTAAGCACATGGCGTTCACACTGAAATCAATTTCAAAATACTTTGAATTAGATTTACTGCTGTGACACCGAAAACCAGAATTAAACGGACGGTACTTCACAAAGACAAGAATATTGATAACCGATATCTGGTTGAAAGACTTGTTGCAGAAAAACGTTGTCTTTTTTAATTAACTTAATTAATTAGCTTTGTTCAGTTGTGTAATTGTCTGGAGAGATGGTCTGTGTAGATCACTGCCCAAAAATAACTAATAACTAAACTGTATATGCCGACATCTTTAAACCACTATCATTAAATAAAGCTAGCAGTTTAACCAGATCAGCACTGGTAATCTTATAATGAAAAACATAGAATATTTATTATGACCTTTAAAGTTTCCTCTTTAAAAATGATTAACATGCTTTGAAAGTCAACCATGGCTGTTAACTTGCAAAGAACTACAGGTGAGAATACAAAGAGACCGTCCTCTATCCGGCGGGATTTAAATACGGAAGCACAAAGTCACATTTGAAACTGTTGGTAATGGTTTTCTGCTCAGGTTTTGTGAACTCAACAGATTTGACCCATGAAAGCAAAGCAAATTGAAGTTATCTCATATGTGAAGATATTTTCTCATGGACCATTTAAAGGTCATGCATGACTCATCAAAGATAAGTCAGCCTTTTATTATCCACGGTCTTTGTGATCAATGGCCAGTGTTAAAAGTGGCCATGCTTTATACAATCACTCTTCTTATTGGGGTATTTACCAGACCACTACATGTAATAAGCAGATAATGATAACTGCAATCCTGCCAATGAGTCCTCAAATGAATCTTTTAATGCATATCGTAGTTTTGAAATCAGAGCAGCAATCCTACCTGAGAACATCAAAGGAGATGTATTCATCCCATAGGAAAGAACACAGATGAGATCTCTTTAATGTCTCAATTATTTCTCCCAGACAAAGAAAAAGACCCATAAACACTCTCATAACTCATGTCTCCATTAGAGTTTCAGAAGAGATCTCAACAATGCCCACAACCTGAGCTTAGATTTGTCACGTCTGCAATCAGAAACTGATTTCAATATGCACTCAAATTTGTATCTCCCAATTTCCTGAAATACATTTTATTTTAGGTATACAATCTACATTCATTCTACAGCTCCATACTTCAGACTGTATTTTAACAATTGCCTCGTTGTTTCCATTTTTATTTCACTTTGGGAGAATTTTGGATAATTCTGGAGAAACGGAACAGTTTATAAACGGAACGTCAACTCAAATGAAAGACACTTAAATGATCGACAACTGAGATCTATATCAAATCTCCTGAGCTTTCAATAAGAACCCTCAAAGCAATACAAATAGTAGGTTAATACATTTATTGGGGATATCCTGGTTCTTAGAAAGTGTCGATTATTTTCCCTTTGTCTGAACCATTGGGGAACAAAAGAGAAAACATAAATCATCAGCTAAACACTGGAACAGT
Source organism: Botia almorhae (assembly GCA_036877575.1). Classification (NCBI taxonomy): domain Eukaryota; kingdom Metazoa; phylum Chordata; class Actinopteri; order Cypriniformes; family Botiidae; genus Botia; species Botia almorhae. The sequence goes on from JAZGTJ010014629.1 coordinate 4,933, forward strand.
CAGCACAGACCTGTTATCCAAAGCAGCTATAATACACTAACAAAAAGGGTGGGAAGGAGATCTGGGTCAGACTTAGCTAAGATAAGTCTTAGCAGAAACATAACCATTATACTACCCTACTAGCTTCCTGTTTGTTATGGAACACTCTCCACTGACTGACAGATTGGTGCTTGTATAACAGGGGAAAAAGAGGATGTATTTACTTTATAACCTATTTCCAATTCAATGTAACCTGTTTTTGTTATTATGATATGATATATGATACAATATGATTATATTATATTACATGTGCTTGACACAAGAGTTCGTATTAAGCTTGTCGGTGAGCTACTGATTTTTTTCACCATGTTTTGAACTGGACTAAATGAATTTATTTGAATAATACATCTCCAAATCCAAGTTCCCTGAAAGTCGGCGCATGAAAAATGTATTTATGTTGCTTAATCCTTTTAAGTATTTCCCTTCAGTAGCTATTTGTGTGGTGACTCGATCTCTCAAGAGAGAGGTTTGTGTTTCAGTGTACCACCGAATATAAAATCACTATATCAGTCCAAGTGAATTCAGAACATACGGAGAAACTAAGACAAGAAACATGAAAGAGAGCCAGAGAGAGAGAGAGAGATGAGATTGTCAGGATGTGTCAGTGAGATAATATTCAATATACAGTACACGGGCATAACACCTGACACCACGCCTGAAGATATCTGCTGTGAGGACACGGTTGTGCTCCTCTGAAGAGCGCTGAGGAGACGCTATATTAGTCTTGTGACAGGGCTGGTCGTAGCATTTAAACCAGACTGCTTTTCATATATAATATATCTCCTGTACTCTCAATTATTGATCGACGCGATAATAAATACTTCATAATAAACAGATAAATAATTGAAAGTGACAATGACATACAGTGTGGCAATATTTCATGTGACATAACGAGTTTACTCAGTCTAGTGAATATAAGAAATATGTATATATGTATATAAATATATATATATAGAGAGAGAGAGAGAGAGAGAGAGTGCAAGAAATTCCTTTCGCAAAATGTAGCAAATACAATCCCTCATGTAGCAAACACACAATCCCTCATTCACTCAGGGGTAGCCATAAGCTCATATGATATATACATTATAAATATACATACCTATACATTTAATATGCATGTGACCACTCCAGAGACACAAACACTGGAACAGATTTGAATCTCTCTCTCTCTCTATCTCTCTCTCCAACATCTACTATGCCCACATATCTAATTTATCCTAATTAAGAAATAATTGACAGATGTCTTTAAAGAAAACACTGAGGTTGCTGTTGGGGACAATATGTGTCAATTTCACACATCAGATTCTGCTAAATGAATCATGAAATTCGTCATATTACTTTACACGTTTCGCGGGGAGTTACACAACAACTATAGGACAAATGTGAGATCAGAGCACACGAAAGGCAAACAAACGTGGCATTACTTCTCCCTTCGCTACAGAGGTCATCGATCACAGCTCCTTTCACCTGCAGAGGCGCACACACACATTCGTTTGAGGACGTTCGCTACATTAATTGCCAATTGGCGGTCAACTTTAGCATTTGGTTGATGTTCCATGTCCACTGCTTGTATAAAAGACTTGTATAAAAGAAAACATCCAATACACCAAAAACTGGCAAAACATTTATCTCGTAAAATAAACACCTTTTCCCTCCACTGACAAACCAGGACTTACAATCAAATTCAAATATAAACAAACAGCGTTTCGGGCGAAACGGTCAAATAAAAACACCATCACACAAAAAGTAGCTTCTTCCTGTAGCCTAACAAGTAGCACATTGCATTAGAAGCACAAAGGTCGTGGGTTTGATTCTTAGGGAACACAAGTACTAATATATTGTATGCATTGAATGCACTGTAAGTCGCTTTGAAATAAGGCGTCTGCCAAATGTAAAAAAGGGACATCAGAGATTCTGCATAATTTCTGGGTCACTAATTAAATAAGCACATTTGTGACATTGACTATGTCAACTCTTTAGCGCTAAAGGTCAGATTGTCCACTGAGGCATACAAGATGTTTTTGGAACCATCTCAAATCATGCTGGGATAACATGGATCATCAAGTTTTGCACAAACTTGTGGATTTCATGCCAGTTTGGGCGCATGCTGTCTTTAATGCAAAAGGTTGATATACCAAAAACTAGCCTGTAATGAAAAGAAAATTACATTTTTGGTGAAACATAACAGAAACATTCTTATTAATGGTCTAATTTTGGACCATGATGTACATGTAGAGGTGAATACAGGTAAAGTGGAATACCTAAGATATTGTATTCAAAGGATAGTTCACCCAAAAATAAACATTAAATCATTTACTCATCCTCATGTCATTCAAAACCTATATGATTTTTTTCAGTGGGACATCAGAAAGTGTCCCACCTCACCTCCACTCATCCTACATATCTTTATGTTCCACACGCATGGTGTGTAAGGGGGGGGTTGATCTTTACCATATCCACCAGCCAGACACTCATGAATAAGAACGCATGCATGTGCATGGAAATTGCAGCACCCTGTCAAAGCCTCTGATTCATTACCAGTGTTCCCTGATAACCAATGAAGGCATCAGCAAATTAGATTAGATCGGGAGTGATGACAGATACAGCCACACCAGTCACAAACCTTCGCTCGCTCGGTAATATTTGCATTACCTTTGGGAGATCTAAGGTGTTGCTATGCTGACTGCGTAGCAGTGGCCAGCCAGCTGTTGAACATCTTTCCCACAGGACCACACATGCATAAATATACACACAAACACAGGATTACTTGCGCAAACATACATCTGAAATACATCTTCACCCTCCTCATCTGTGAACACTCTGTTGACAAACTACACCTCAGCAAAGCCGGACAAACAAGATGCTGTTGACTCGCCAGATAATCCCATGCGTGGGACAGCAGTCATCAGCCCCTCCATCGACCCCTGTAACCTTGACTTCTGATAAGTCATTTAAACAGAGCCTCCGCCAGCCGGCATTCTAAAGTATATCTGACCTTTGACCTCATGCAATCAAGAAAGTTCCACAGAAGGTTCAGGGTACAGGTCAAATATGCTGCACTGATGTAATTAACATGTAATCAATCCCAATTCCGCCCACCATTGTTATGCAACTCAGCAATAGAATTGGATTATGCAAAACACAAGCACAAGCTCATACTTTTGGAACTGACATGCACAAGCAAAGAGATGCCGTGTACTACAAATCCACTCATGAACTTACAGCTATGAATAGGATCCAGTCCTCGCAGATGGAACAATGGTGCAAAATAAAGCTCACAACACAGAATCAGAGTGGCACAACATCCGAGCGTTCTGTAATAGTTTTCTAGAACAGCACACCTCCAAAGTCGCAATGCTGAATCCAGAAAATAATGAGCCACTTATAATGCTGTGAGTCATGACCTGGGGAGGACCTGTATTATTAGCATGATAGCTGCAAAAAAATCAACTATATATTATAACCGAATTTTAAGCACGTTTATTTAATTGGCAGGTAGACTGTGACACGAGCAACAGAGATATCTCTGGATGTGTCTCTTTTAGTCAAGCGACTACAATGGCCCCAAGTGCGCAGTAAACCATCATTACTCTCTATTAGTTCACACCTCTGTGTGAAATATCACAACAAAGGTAATTAGAATCTTTATCACACATACAGGTTTTTGATTTATGTCAAATGCTATGTTGGTCCGATGTTGCACAAATACACACACATGTGTGAGTTCTCAGTGATTCGCAGGCAGGCAATAAAGCGTGACTCTGGAGAGGTGAATGGCACTCATGTGATACAATTTTTAATTTAGCTGATAGACCTCAACACTTCAGACTCTCACAATCAGCGAAGCACCTGCCATTATCCAATGAGACAGAAGTTATCTCGTAAGACACACGGTGAAAAGCTGCTATGAACTGCTGTACATTTTCGAATCTTCTGTCAGCCTATTGCTTTAGAGAGAATCAGACACATACGTTATTGCTCAGTACTCATATCATGAGGAACGAGTTATTTAATAAGCTCAAAAAATCTCAGCATCTGCTAAAAGAGGAGAAAGGATTTAAAGCGATATATATTGTGCAAAAAAAGTGTGGAACCTTTTGTTCTTCCATCTCGTATTTTTGTTTAACACTTAACAACTATTCTGTGTTTTATCTTCTTTTTTTCCATCAATCTACTAGAAATAAACAATTTTTGGAAGGACCTCATTTTCTCCTTCCTCCCCCCATCTGCGCATCCCACAAATACCTTAAGCAGGCGCACGGAGGGAAGAAAAGCCGCATGGCACAGTTTCCTGATGGTCCAATTGAGCGGCCGCGGCGCGTCCAGCTGGTTCATCGCACCCGGCCGGACGTTCCCGCCATCCGGAAAAGGGCCCCACATTGGGGCGGCGATGCGCGAGGGGTCTCTGTCCGAAATCCTCTTAACTCATGAAGCATGACCCTCCTCGGCCCCCTGCTGCAAAAGCCGCACAACCTGTTTCCCCCTTCACCTGCACCCCCTCCCTGCCCTCCCTCCCCTCCCCACAGATCCACAGGGTCGGGAAAACACCTTCGGATCACACAGGGTGTCCTGGTCCACTTCCACCAGCAGCAACAGCCACACAGACCCAACAGTGCCGGAGATGACAGAGTGCATGCGGTCCGAAAGAGTGGAGAGGAGCACAGAGAAGAGGAGCGGAGCAGAGTGGAGGAGAGCGGCAAACACTGTGATGTAGAGCAGCGCAGCACTGTCTTGAAGAACCGTGAGAGAGGGGGAGAGCAGAGATGAGGAGAGAGAGAGAGAGAGAGAGAGAGAGAATGAAGAGGAGAAGAAATACAAGCGATAGATGAAACAAAGCAACATGAATGACAAAATGTGGTGACAAACAGGAGGAGAAATAAAAGATACAAGATAGGGGAGATCATCATTTGGAATGAGGTTGAGAGTTGCAGATGCACAGATGAAATTATGAAGAATAATAGGAAGCGGATGTCTTTCGATTTTTGACTCTTTTTTTTGTTCTTTTCATTTTGATGTCACACTATCTCTGCCTGCCTCTTTGCCTTTTTTAGTTTTTGAGGTCACAGATCTATAGACGAGAAAATATATTTCCATGGTTTCCACTGAGTGTCTTCTATCCTTGCTCCTCCGACCCATTCTCCTTTATTCCCCCTCTCCTCTCTTTTTCCTCTGAACCCCCCCCACCCTCCTCCATCGCTCCACTGGCTTCCTCCTTCATCCTTTCCAATGTATGACGCATTGACCATTGGAGTGGAGAGAGAGGCTAAAAAATGTCGTCCTGCTCTTCGGGGCATTTGATTGAACTACTCTCCTCCATTCAGTGGGTTTAATAATACAGTGTGTGTTCTACAGTCTTCCATTGTCTCAGAAACGTTCCAGGAAAAAATCGCCCCTAGGGGTGAAGTGTTTAGGCAAATAAATGCCGCAGCAGTGAGGGACACTGAAAGATTTGGGGAATGTCATGCAAATGCAGACAGAAATTTGGCCATCCTCTATTGCTGTCGCTACACTGGCATCCCTAAAGAGCAAACTGTAATAATGAACCTCAACAATCAATCCCCGCTCTCCCACTGGTATCACCTGGTCATGCAGATGTGAGCGATGTTATGGAGACCTGGATGGAATACTAAGTACCACACCGAGTTGGAAGCTCCGCCTCTTCCTGCTTCCTTCTTGGATTCAAGCTCCTACTGTCACTCAAGGTACCTTGAGATGGTGAGATGATTATGCAACTCTACAAGGCAAGGTGTGTAACCATGGCAACGTCCGTTTACTCATGTCACTGTGAGATTGGGTTTAATGTGCAGGTATGAGCCAGGAGGGTTGTCCTCCAATCAGATCTGACAACACAAGCAAGAGGCTTCCAGAGATACAGATTTAGAGAGAGAGATTTAAAAAGAGACCATGAAGACACACTCCATGTATTTATCACATTCAATATTTGAATAATAAAATCACATCATGTTCAACAATGGAATGAAATGTAACCAACTTGGTTAAATAATCTATAGATAGACATGGATATGGTAGATAGATATGTTTTATTTTACCCCTGAAATGACATTTCTAAAATGATGGGGAGGGAATAAACTTTCATTTGTCATTTTTTTCTTTCATGAAATGTTTCAAGCAAAACATGTTTTCTTGGGAGAGTAATCAATGTTTGTTCATTAAATGAAAACATACACACATTCTTTTTTTTTAAAGTTCAAAAGGTAACGCAGAACATAAACACTTCCATTCTAACAGCATAAAATTACACATTTGACTATAATGTTGATGCAATCATTGCTTTTAATCTTTTTGCACATTTTATCGTGTGAAATAACAGATACTTTTATGTGTAACTGTGCTCCCTAGATCCCAATAATAATTAGACAAACACTTAAATGGCACGTTTGTGGATGTGACCAGACAAGCCCTTACATACTATTTATAAATTTGCATGCTAAAACACAGAACCTCACTCAGACTGGTGAGAAGTGAGTGTAGCTGAAGGGACAACCAATCAGCCAATTACTCAACCAATTAACTAAGAGCAGTTACATTACGTTCATCCTGCATCAAACAACATCATTTCAACTGACTCTGCATTATATACATTCACATGCACAGGTGCACCCAAACAAGCAATGCATAGCAGCCCTTAATTACCCCATGACCTACACAAAAGCAATTAGATTCTACAGTTCACTGCCTTCTTGGCTTAAACAGTGACATGGAAAATATGTGTATGTGTTTTAGAATCTGTTTTTATGTGTGCATGCAAATACATTTGAACGAGTTGGTGAATGCAAGGTGTCATCCTCAGGAATACGTATTAACATTAGGGATGCGTGGAACTAGTCGACTAAAGGTAACTTTAAACTAGCTGACTAGTAGCTTACTACTAGCTTTGTAACTTTAAATTAGCTGACTAGTCGGTTACAAAACCTCTGTTTAAACGACTGTAAAATTAGTTGTAGCGCACATCCCCAGCTTACATACCCACACAAAGTATTGATTACCTTTGCCAAGACAGACCTCATTATCAACAGTAATTTACTGTAAAATAATTATTGGTAGTCGATTAATAATGTATGTCAGGCCATGGAGATTTATGATGTGCAGGTCTTCTACATTTACACCACAGGAGAAAAAAATAATCAAAAGCACTCAAACAAAAAAATATCTCTAGAAAAATGTGATGCTTTATTATTCTGTGTCTATTTCTACTTTGCTCATCAGTGTAATGGCCAATCTCACATTCATTAAGGCTGCTGTGTATCTAAACATTGCAAATTAGCTTGGAAAATTAAGTATGTCAATTACCAGCTGCTACTTTTACCAATAATAAACACTTAAAAAATTCAAGCAATGCACACAAACAATGCTTAGTTGACTGTATTATTTTAAATAACACGCAGGGGAACATTTCACCAAAACTGCTCTATTACTACGTCTGAATGACTTACTAGAAACACAACTGATCAATAGGCCGATTCTATAGGGTGGCGCTTTCCTGGTGAACCCAGTTCAGGACGATAACAACAGCACGGCAACCCTTATCATTATTCAGAAGGGATGATAGACTGAGAACTGTCTCCTAATGAGCTCAGGTTGCAAGTCTTATTAGTTCGGTCATGACAGCCTCATCCAATTTGAAACAGTCACAGAAGTGAATGCTCTTTCCACACTGCACTATCCTTCAATCCCTGCTGAAACCTTTGTGACTTTGCACACTTGTTGTTTCATTGCAAAAGACATTTTCCACACCCAATCCATTCTGCATGGTCACATCTCCTAGAGAAAGAGATCCTTCATGCTTTCTGGCTATCTTTTCCCTTACTAAAATCATTACAAATCACATTTCTCCATATAGACCTGTTTAGACCTCATGTAACTTATAACAATCACTAGTGCGCCGGTTGTAGCTTTTGTTGTATTCACCAGAAGCTCTAATGATGTATAATGTTTGCTTGTTAGAACTCTGATCGTTCTGTTTATTGTAATAGATGCTGTGTGGTTGTGGGCAGTGAAAATCAAACACTCTTCGGCCATCAAAGTAATGAGCCATTTGCTTTCTTTAGTTTGGAAAATAGCTGGTGATTATTTATGATACGCCTCATGTGTCCGAGTTGTCTAACTGCGACGGTGCATCTATTGGTCTATTGTCAAGGCTCCATTTGGCACAATCCACATAACCACTTTCCAGCTAACAGTGTTAGGTTGTAAAAATGTTCCCCTAATGTTTCCATTAAGTATTAAAAACGTTAAAAATGCTTTCTGAATGTTCTGGGAACGTTCAAAATGTTTTTTAGACGTTATATTAATATAACGTCAATATTGCTTGGTAATAAGAATGTTATTCAACCATTTTTATTCTGAAACGTTTTTAAACTGTTCCACTTAAGAATAACGTTTTAGGTACATGATATATAACAGAAATAGAAGTTCTACTAACATTAACATTACAGCAAAAACGTTTGTGATAATGTCAAAAGAACTTTTACAGAATGTTAGCCAATGTTCTGAGAATGTTTCCAGTAAATATATTCCCAGTATGTTTGTTATACTACACTGCTTGAAATGATTACAGATGCTTTTTGGCTTTATTAGTATAAACAGCATCATTCACTTATATGGGACTTACATTGTCCCATATAAGTGAATGATCACTGAATTATATTCCCTAAAATGCACCACTTTTGAGGCTCTAGAAATGGGAGGTAAGCCCATCTGATGGCCTCTTGTGCTACTGGATGTCACCCTGTATTACAGATGGTTGAATCTGCACCAGAGGAATTGTGTTGCTATTTGGAATGTCGTGCTGCAAGAGTTTGTGGGAGAGCTTGTTGCTTAGATACTTTTGGGACTCTATGAGCTATGCTCTTGTTTCACGCTAATAATTTAGTACCTCTGGCATCAGCAACTTATGCTAATGTGCACAGCTGGGACAAAAAGCTTTGCATCTGTCTATCAAGTCCTTATTTTTTCATTTCCCTCTGTTTGTGTTCCTGTCATTCTTATCTCTTAT
>JAZGTJ010014630.1:0-13986 GCA_036877575.1 Botia almorhae
CTGCCTGCACACACACACGCTGAGGTAGAGGAGGACAGAAAACTACAGCTGAAGAGAGGAAAGAGCTGAGCAGACACTGCCATTCAAACAGTGATGAAGAAGAAGAGGAGGCAGCTTTAGCCTCAACTGGACAAAAACACGCCCCCAAGTTTTACTGTACACAAGCATAAACACAGAGCAATATTTAGCAGATGAAATATTTAAGAACAGAGTAGAACAGTGTACACAATGTATATTCACTATGAATTATTTAAAATTCCCTTACTGTGGGAACCAGGGTTATATTTGTATTTATTTAAATACATGTTCGTGGATTTGGTCTTTGTATTGGAGGGGCCGTGTCTTTGGAGAGGCTCTGAAGAGAGAATGGGATCTAATGTTTTCAAAGCTAGCTTGCTATTGCTAGCCTCTCTGAAGTTGCCTACACTACCTTTAAGAAAAAGGTGTGTAAACAAAGCCAGATGAACATTTTCTTAAATGCAGAACGAAGGAAATCTCCAGATAAAAAGAGAATGTATGGTCATCCTACACAGAGTGTTTATCTCAACTATAAAGCAATCATGTTCATTTCTCTACACTTCATCCCAACTGAAGTGACACATTGTGTTGGTTTTTCTGCCTGAGTGACCCAACCAACATCTATATATAACATCCATAAACACATGAACATAAACACATGGGCCATCTGTCTAATTACATACATGTCCACACATGTGACTCACAAGACGTCAGATCTCTGCTGATTTTAATGCGTTTGCCTGCAGGACTTCTATTAAAAATTACTCTACAGGAAACCAATTATTACAGTGTGGACAGAGAAAAAGTACTCAAAAACAGTCAACACAAGAATATATGCGTTTGCTTTGTACTGTCATTGTATAGTGACTCTGTAAGCAGCTGTACATATGGCATCAGTGCAGATTGTGTGGGCTGAGGTAAACTAATGTGATGCTGTGTGTGGTGTGTGTGTGTGTGTGTGGTGTGTGTGTGTGTACATACTAATATGCTAGCAATATACTATGCTGCTATGTGTTAAAAGAAAAACATGTGCACCCACTTCTAACATCTAAAAGAACTGCAATACTTCACACAATGTCGAGTGTGACTCAACACTCAGCTGAACTGATCCCAGTACAGCAGTTCTGTGAACAGTCTGTGGATCAAAGTAAAAATGCAGAAGTGCAACATGATTACGTGCTGCAACAGAGCCGACACCAGAAATCTCTCGCTCTCACCTCTTACACAGCAAAGATACCTGCACACACACACACACACACACAACATAAACAGAGATTCATGGCATTGGTGAGTTCAGTCACGCAGCAAGGCTGCGATTGGTTAGACACCAACTGCATAGCAGAGGGGCAGCTTTACTCAGCAATAGTCATCTCTGCCTTGTGTCTCTGAATACTCTTTCTGTTTCTGTCGTTTCTGTGTGTGTCTCTCATTCTCTTCTCCTCTATCTTCTGCATTCTTACTCTCCTCATGCCGCCTCAGGCTCGGCCTGCAGCAGCTGTGTGTGTGATTGTCCAATGAGAGGACAGAGTGATGGAGTCTGACCTCTTCCTCTCTGACTGATACTGATACAGGACAGCAGTTAGTCAGCAGCAGAGGTCCACTGAAAGCCTATGACTAGAGGTTCATTATACGAATGATGAATGTCTGTGACTAACACAAACAAACACAGCAGCGACTGACATGACAAGAACTCTGACCAACTGCATGCAACATAACACCCAGATATCAACCATCAAAAGAAGCTCATGTGCCCCAAACCTCAGTGTGCAAAAGAGGAAATAAACCTGTTACCTATAATGCAAGTGCATGACAATTTATACACTTCATAGGTTTAACATGAAGCATGTGAAAGTTTATCTTACACAAAACAAACAGTGCAGATTAAGAGATTAACATGTTTGTAACATTTCAAACTCATACATTTACTTTTAATCATTTCATACATTCCCTTTTTTAACACTTTTGCAAACCGTTAATTAACCCCTAATGCCCCGGTAAAAACAACTGTCAACCTTTTGCACTTTAGACTATATAAAAAATAACTCAACTGTTCACTGACCACTCCTTCCTCACTAATGACCTTATTTAATATTGTAAAAGAATTGTTTTGTACCAATATATTAGAAAAGCTAAATTACAGAAACTCTGCACATCCATCTGCATGACACTGAATTCATTTAATTTCAGAATGTGGGAGACATGTTAATTTGTTTTAGGAAAAAATCATTGAAATGACCTTCACTGCCAGCCGACAATGATAAAACATTTATTCAATTTTTGTGCGCTGAAATTTCGAGGACAGAGAACAGTCATTCTTCTGTTCACCAACTGGAATCAATTTAGTGCTTTATCAGAACCAGAGCATCTTTTATTGAAAGGTCACTCTTAGAGGTCCACAATTTATGGGCAAAACTGATGCAGCACTGATTAGCAAAAAAAAAACATAAGCTAAAGGCAGTGCTGGTCCTCAATGTAATCAAACGGTCAAGATGTTTACCTCCTCAGAAACAAACATTAATAAGGAAAGAAAGGAGCCATGTCTAATTAATATATTCGGCTCTTTTGCATAATTATTTTGGCAACTTGGCACCCTATGAACAATATCATGTTAACAAATGCTAGTTTATGGCAAACTTAGGTTAGTACCAAGACGAGTTTATAACTTTTTCAAATTAGATGTTAACTCCACAGTGATTCAGGCTGAGATGTGGCTCCAGGCAAAATGAGGTTGGACATAATTAACATGCTAGTTAGGATAGAAATAAACATCTTTATGTAGGTCAGTGAAAACTTTACAAGACATTTACTAGATTTGCTGTTTAGTAAAGCAACAGATCCACTCTGTTTATCAGCCTCTGCCATTGCTGTGTTGATTTGAAGGTAGTCAGTAAACAGGTGGAAGGAAGATCAGTACGTTGAACCCCTGGAGAGAAAGTCTGTCTCACTCTTATTCTCTCACTGAGGACAGAGCTGTTACTGGAACGCTGTCCTGCACTGTATACTTCAGTCTTAGCATTCAAAAGAAACTGTTTGTTCCACCTGTCAATTGCAAATTGTTTATTCGCAAATTATTATTATTATTATTGTTTTTATTATTGAACCAAAAAGTTCAGAAGTTTTTTTGAGTGGCAACATAGCAACACTGACTCAACCAATGGCGTGAGTTTGTGGCTGGGAGCTACAGAAACTGGAAACAATGAGTCAGGAGTACACAGATTTGTGCTTAATAAAGTGATCCCCAAAATGAAGCACCTCCCCCCTGAAACCTTGTGCCACTCATGGGCATCAGCAAGATGAAACTCATGATTGTCAAACTGTGACATGCAAGTGAAAGATCAATAAAACACAAATAACTTTAACCAATCAATCAGTCAATGTCTTTTGATTCTCATCAAGAAATAAACATACTGCTCTACAAAGCAATGTAAATGCATGCATTCTTTTCCAAGTGCTAAAAATGCTGCCGACCAACTAGCCCAGCTTTAATGTATTTGGAGCACGATGAGTGCTAATCTTCACACCCTGCATAGTTTCATACTTACAGATCCTTTGGGACACGACTGGGTGGTCTAAATGACAAAACACACACATAAACACACCTGTGAGGCAGACAGGTGTGATAAATACCGCAGGTTACACAAATCTGCACGAGCACACCTTCACTCCGGTGGGAACCCCAAACATGACTAATGCACCAAGACAGCAGCCCTGCGCTGCACCACAGCACCATTAGAGAGAACTGTTAGAGGCCTCGCTCTCTCTCTCTCTCTTATTTTCATGCTGTTTAAACTAGCAGAAGAAAGATACTAAAACAGATATTCAAAGTCACTCTAAAGGCATACGTTGATTTAGTCATTAGCTATAGCATTGGTTTCACTTCTGCACTGCATTATGTGACAAATTACAGATTATTACAGATATTATATGGTCATTCATTCTTCAACCCAGCAAAACACAAACCCTTTCAACCAAACAGCTAGAAGTAAAGACGCAGTATATATAGCAGCGATCACACAATAAAAAAGCCACAGACATCATTTATAAAGGAAAAACCTGCTGCAAGAACCACAGCGAGATCAGCTAGCATCATGTTTTCTTAATGCTGTAGCTCCCATCATGAACTTATTGCACCAAACCCCAGCAACTCGCGCCCACCTCACACTCACCAGTTTTGGCCCTGAGCCCACAGACAGAGCGACCCAATCCACACACACCGCAGCAGGAAAAGCCACTTCCTCTCCAACAGACGGTGCTCATGATGTCATGACACCTCACAGAAATAATAACACGGTCATCAACAGTTACTATTACACAAGCTGTAGAATAATGTACGACTGCAGTGTTGGTGGGCAGACAGATGGGCACTGCAGCAGGTGAGAGCAGAGCCTCACATACAGCCATCACATGTATACTGTTCAACACATTTCACAGACATGCTTTGATGGCAACATTTCTGAATCGTACGGTGCTACAGTAATGCAAATTTAAGCACACAGCATGTATTAAACATCCGGCGCAATGAGAGACAGCCGGCAGAACAACAGTGCGATACAGTATGCAGATATGCGGATGCAGAGACTCACACTCAGGCAAATGACAGGAGCTGGTGGACGGGAAAGCAACGAGAAAGGAGCACCAGAGCAGGTCTTGTTGCTTGACTACACACCTCTGTCCTCTGCCGACGCCTGGCGCAGTGTTTCCTGCTCGGCTGAGCTGAAGAAGAGTCGGGTGGATGAAGCCAGATTGCCTCCGCCGAGCGTCTGAAAAGGTGGCGATGGAGAGAAAGAGGGAGGGGGAGATGAGACAGGAATGGTGAGTGGGTTTATCCTCCACACTACCCTGTCAATGTGTGTGCCTGTATGCCTGAGTGCATGAGTGTGTGTGAGAGAGAGAGGGGGCGGATGAGAGAGAGAGACTGAAGCAGCGTGTATGCGCGAGCGAGTCTCCTGAGACAATGCCAGTGAATAGAGACTGAGGAACACACAGTAGATGCATTAAACACAAGGTACCTCCCCCTTACATCACAGTAACACGCCGCTCTGCACAGTCAGCGCTACGGCAACCATAAGGAGGAACAACAGGTGCAGAAGAAGAGGGAACAGCATGAGACAGCTATGAGCATGACGACGCATGAAAGTCAAGCATCTTTTAAGGCCTCTTTTAGGAACCCACAGCAAAGATGTGATTGGACACTGTGACAGGTAAATGTCACTGAACCATCATCATGTTGCACTCATGTGAGTCAATGGACACATCAGGTGTCTGCTGAACTACATACGGCCTGCCTCTGTGTTGTCTCGCAGAACAACAACTTCTCTATTAGATTTCCAAGTAAATATATTTACTGGAAAACAATGGTGGGGCATACTGCTGTATTTTTTTTCCGGTACAATAGTGATGGGGGAGAAAAACTCACTTACAAATGCACCATTTCTTTCCACAAAAATGATAATTAATTAATATTTCACATGACCAGGACGTTTATTAATAAAGTAACCAATTGCAACTAGTTGCCTCCATTGTAGTCTGGCCTTAAACTGCAGCACACACCCTTTATTTTAATGTTTAGTAACTGTACTCTTTGCTCAACACGTCTCCTGTTCTTTACTCTAGCATTACCACTGGCTGTCTAACATAACAGCCCTCAGAAAGCTTTGTTTTAACTGCAGTATTGATCTTCATCTCACTTTACACTGATTATAGTAGCACATGTCTTAGTTTAAGTCTTTAGTCAGAGCCTTGGGGACTGCAGCAACTCTAGCGTTAGACTCTAGAGTTCTGGGTCTTTGGCTCACGTCCAGCCACACTACAGCATGTGAAGCTGGGAAGGTCTGTTTGCCACTCTTCTATTCCTGTCCTTACAGCAGGCAGTCCGCAATGAAAGCACGTCTAACATTCAACTCATCTCCCGCAATGTCCAAAAGTAATGCGTTTCCTGTCAGTGTGCATAAAACATAGAACAGTGTGCCTGAATAAATATGACTGCCCTATTAAACATTCACAAGTTCACATATTTATAATGTATAAGGGTGATGACAAATATGGAAAACAGGCTTGGCGTGCTTTCTTTAATGCAGGGACTAGAACACAAGACTCAGCTGCATTACCTCCAAATAAATGCAAAGATTCTGCTGCGTTTGATGTGCAGGCAATAACATTAGAAATCAATGACACTTCCTTTTATATACGAGGAACATTTCCCGTAGCTCAGTGGTTAGAGCATGGCGTTAACAACGACAAGGTCATGGGTTTGAGCTCAGGGATTGCACATACTCAGAAACAATGTATGGTATAATGCAATATAAGTCACTTTGGATAAAAGCATCTGCCAAATGCAAAAATGTAAAAGAATTTAATAGCAATCATCTTAACATGACCACTAGTAAAACAGCTCAAGAGGTCATGTAACTACATCAATAAAATTTACAATTAGGAAATTTATCAATTTAAACTTATTTTATATAGCGATCATTCAACATTTTATGCAGCAATGTATTTTACACTTAATCAATCCACTGCAAATTCCACGTGTTGCTCCCCACAGAGACAAGAGCTCCTGCTAAATACTGGTGCTGTGCTTACTACACTACTGCTCATACTTAACACGAGATGTGAACAGACCTCTAACAGAAGACATTAAACTAGCACATAACTCACTCAGTACATGTTGTGCTACAAACCTCAGTAATACAACTTGTTGAGAAGAAAATAAAGACTATTGGGGAAAACAGCACATTTGTGTCTTTCTCTTTATAACTGAGGTCTGTGAAAAGTCAAGCTGTTTGTGCACACTATCAGCACAATGTTCAAAATCTGAGCTCCCTGTTTAGAAAATAAAGTTCCCTGTTAAGTGGAGAACTTCATAAAATTGCTCTAATAATGAAGTCACACCATTTGACAGAATCCTTATTAACCCGTGTGAATGAAAATGTCACAGAGACTGAATATAAACTATCACACCGATCTCTCCATGATATTTCAAAGAGTCTCGTGGAATGAAACGCTGCTCCAGAAAACTCCAAGGACAATAACAGCACCTCAAGGACGAATGAGAGAGCATCAAGGTCTTCCAGACTACACCTCTAAGAATGTCCTCTAAAAGTCATTACATTAAATAAATATTTCTAATTGATTTGCTTTTCTCAGTTTCTGAACAGAGTTGTGTATCTAAGAAGGCTAGTGAACGTACAACTTACACTCAAACTATTAAGCATGTAACATAAGCCTGTACTGAAACCTGCAGTTCACAATCCATTCATTCTCGTAAGTGCTGGCCCAGTTCTAACCAACTAATAATGTTAAAAGGGAAGATTCAATCAGGAAGTCACTGAAGAGTCTCATAATTGCATCATTTAAGCAATGACTTAGTCTGGCTTCTATTGCCCTTCCTTGGAGTCTAGCTGGAAGCTCTTTACTGTACAATTACTCAACCAAGAAAATGTGCCACAGATAATATGTTAATGTTCTAGAAATGTCTCCCAGCAAAGAGGAGCACATGACCAACCTTTTACTGGAGCATCACTGTTATTATTATATAGTTGAATAGTTGAACAATTTCTCAACTGTTCAGCTCCAACATCATAATTTTGTTTTCTTCAAGCAAGTCAGCTATACGCTAGACATTACATATGGCTACCAGCAGGGCTCTTTGTGCTGAACATACATCAGTGTACATTGAGAATGTTACGCTTCTGTCTGGATGACTCCTGGCAGTATTCTAATCCCAAATGCAGCTTGTTTAAAGATGAGTAACACAGCGGCTTCTATTTTTACACTACATTGCAGCGCTGCAGTGGAACAGAGCAGAGGCCAGCAGAAAAAAGAAAAGAAAATCATGATGCGCTTGCATGCGGCCCCTTCACTGCAGCTTCCTGTTCCTGCAGTCAGAGCTGAGCATCACACATTCACACGTGGCTGGAGGGGCTGTCTAATACAACAGTGCAGCCCAGCTGAACTGTGAAAGCTGTGGAGGCCACAGCTCAAAATATTTCAAGTGTGTTTCTCTGCAGGGCACAGAAAGTCTGCCAAACAGTTAAGACAGACTGCAGCTCATACAAATGTAACTCCTGTACATTAAAGAGTAAATGACGAATGCTTACCTTACAACTACAAACAGGACATTCAAAAGTTACATTAGGAATAAATAACTGTTGTTTACCTTTTCACACAATTTTCTATACTCTCCTCAGACAAGAGTAGTTTGTGCAAAACAAGTGTATAACACGTATTATAAAGTCTTATATACTATAGTGACACGTTCCCGCAATTCCTTCATTTATTATTTCTACAATGACTGTAGTTACTAGAGTATTGACAGCTATATTCATTACATAATACATATAATTCAAAAGAATTCTGTAAGCAGATTTAATATTCATGTATTATGATGTTACTGTAGTAATAACTGCGTTATTATTTCTCTGTATATATTGTGTTTTGCAGAAACTATGGTAACCATCGTCTGTTGAAAGGGCGTCATTGTCAGTAGTAAGTGTAAACCCGGTTAGATTTGCTGAACAGATGATATTATTTCAATGTTTGCGGATGGGGACTCGCGCGGACAGCTGTCAATCAAACATCTAACAAACAGCCAAACGCTGGTTATGAGCCTGCGAGTTGAGTTTCGTAACATTTCTTAATATTTTATACTTAAACCTGGTCAATAACAGTGACGTGAGTTGATATGCAAAATTTGCGCTGACATCACGTGACACTTTCAGCGATTTACCTCAGAACCTGAAAACTACTTCAGTCGTGATTGTTTTCTGTCAGTTCAAGAGCTTTAAGCACAGTTTTCTTACCTGGCCGCAGGGAAATGTCTCTGTCGATGAGATATTTACTCAGTATTTTGTGTGCTGTCTCTCAGTCTGAGGGATGTTGGCTGAACGGCGGATGACTTATTCTTGCCGCTTTCACACTCCAGCCATGCGCTGCGCCAGGATGCTCTCATTGGCTGCTGAAGCTTCACCGCGACAGCGCTGCGGCGCTTGATTGGTTGCTTTTGCAGCACGTCACTGGAACACGCTCGGAGTGACCAATAGTCATTAAGAGAGCTTGATCGCTTGGTTGTCAATATCGTGTTTTATTGCAGATGTTGTAATATCAAATTAAACGCATTGTTTTGAATGAGGGTACTGTTGCTATTCCCATTTCCGACCTGTCTAAATGCCAATAAGCAATACAGATTAATATCTGTTCATGATCAACTTTAGAGTCGTGAGGAGAGTATGTTTAATGCCCTTTATAGTTTAATTCTGGTACAGAATTTGAAATCTGAAATCACAGAAAATGGCAAACTGCTGTAAATGTCAATTAAACGATGATACCTAGAGTGATGATACCTGCATTAACAGATTTAAAGCAATAAAGTTTTACTCGATTTAGCATTTGTAAAATGCATATTTAAACAGATCTTCAGTTTGATGATTAGTCTTTCAAGATTAGTGGAGCTTTGACTTGAGCAGCCACCTCTGCACCCATCAGCTCCTCCACTATAGTCAATGCAAACTCAAAGCTGGTGCCCGGCCCTCTGCTGGTGATCATGTGACCGTCCTTCTGAACAAGAGCTTCTAAATACTTATAATGATCTGCAGGACCACAATGTCAAAATATTCATATTACTGAAAATATAAAAACAGTGTAAAACCACAGGCTGTCTTTATTTTTTTTTTACTGATGCAAAATAAATATATTTGAGAAAAATTTAAAAAAGTAACGTAGACTTTGAGCTTTACAGTTAATACAACAGTTTTCTGCTTTCAAACCCTGCAGAATGTTTTGCCCCGTAGACTTTTATTGTATGTGTATTTCACTCTCAACATAATTTGTGCTCTTCTCATTTTGTCCTGCAGCCTCTGTAGCATGTCTGATTATGTGCCCTTGACCACAGCTTAAATTGATGCTGTTGAAGCATGCACACTTGTAGCACTAATACCAATGACCTGCTGAACATGAGTACACATACAGAGACGTTACCTCCAGCCATCATTTTGTCCTTGGCACCTGGGTGGGGGGTAACTGTGCTGCCATATGCAACACCATGCGCCAAAAGTGCTGTGGGGCCTAAAACAGGTCAGCAAATTAAATGAGTTACACATTCTGTTAAAAGCAGAAAATGGTGAAGATAATCAGTCTAGTGTTCTTATTATTGGTTATGCTTGCTAAAGGGGCTCGGAACAAACCCTGTCTTCTAAGAAGGGACTCCAGCATATCTTGATATCACAGAGGGATGGGCACTTCTGATTTGAGGAACTAAACACACACAACACTTTGGTAACAACATAGCAACACTCCAACAAACACTTACAACAACACTTCAGCAACCACCCACAAAACACTCATGACAAGCACCACTCACACATTCTACAAAATATAGACAAAATACAGTCTTTCTTATTATTAAGCCTGTGCTGCATCATTCAGTGTTCATTATTACCAGCGTCTTACCTGAGTGAAGCACTGTGACCTCGAAACATCATATTACTATCAGAAAACATCAATATATTCTCATCTAAAATTAAATGTGTATACAATTACCCTCTAAATCTGCCCTCTGTGTTTGAAGAAGCAACAGAAGAGGTGTAAAAATAGCAGTTTGCGGCGCTATCATTGACAGAGACCGTCTGTGCACTGAGCTTATCTGAACATGAATGAAAACAGAGCTCTTAACTATTGATTGTGAATCCCGGCAGACAGCCAGTGAGATCTTGTGATTACACTTTCACTGGCAGGACTGACCAATCACATCCAGCCTTCTACTGTTACAGTCTGTGCTTGTGAGAAGCTCAGCCCACTAAAGGAAATAAAAGACGGGCTTAATGGACCTTCATGTTTTAATCAGTCTTAAGGTTATCAGATCACATGATCAGATCATCATCCAGTACACGTAACACACTTGAATACTGAAGTATGCTTGTTGGCATGCAGTTGTGAATTGATATTGTAACATGGTAACATGGCTCTATAAGACCCTCGTCAACAATGTTTTAAATTTACTCAAGTATTTTTTATTAGCAGAAACATTGAAATTTGTAATGCAGGTTACTGTTATTACTCTTTACAATAGTTTATTTTGAGTGCACTAGCATACAGATCATCTCAAAGCTTGCAACTGAGGAAGCCAAAATAAGCCAAAACACATGGGATCTTTTGTGGGTAATTTAAATAATTAAACTAAAATCGTACAATGTTTTTACAGTGTGCTAATGTATTCTGGAGAGTGTAGCACATACTGAACATGCGGCTACAGTGTTTGGAAGAAAAGAAACCATTTCCTGTTCTTCAGGGTTTCCTATGGGGACATCTGGCATTTTTCTGGGCCGCTCTCCTCTGCGGCGCTCTGTCCCCATTCATGCCCTTCACAAGCCCTTGAACACTAACACTGATCCCTCACATCTCAATACTCTTCTAATGAAGACGGATGTGTTTCATGTTGCAGTTATTACTCCTCATTACTCCATATTATCCTTATAATTAGTGTTTTACAGGTTTAGTTTTACTGATCTGCAGTCATAATTATAATTCTTGCACTGTGAGCACCATATTGACATAAAGAACACATGCAGACACATCATGAATAAATCTTAAGATTGTCCAGATGGTTCAGGTGTACAACAACTGTAAAGATATCCTGCATTACCAAAGGCCCTCTGGGAAATTCACACTGGAAGACAAAGATAGTATAATATTTCTTATATAATATAAGAGTATAATATTTCTCTTCTCTTCTTGACATTTGCCTAATGGAGCAGCACTGAAATAAATGACATTTATCTAGCAGAAGATGAATGTGTGTGAGGAGGTCATGATATGAAGATTACCTGCACAGATGGCAGCGATCAGACCCTTCCTGCCCTCCTGATCCTTCAACACTTCTTTCACTGCGGGAGACTAACACACACACACACACACACACACACACACACACTGTAATGTATGTATGTATTACTGAAATCACTGTAACACTGGAACGACACCTCTGAAATGTACATAATTATGTAATGTTTGTATTTCACAACGCATCTACATTTCTAACCTCACCAGATGACTCAAACATGTTTTCTGTGTGTCGTCTCAAAACAACACAACGTAATGTTACACTAGATGTATATGGTGAGAAATCTCTCTTATGGAATGTGTGTAACTCATACCTCAGAAAGGTTCTGCGCTCCAAGTAAACCTCCAGGCAGAAGCACGACATCATACAAATGACAGACAAATGACATACAAGAAACGCTTTCATTACCTTTACCAATAACGATTCTCAAAGGTGTGCTTTGTTTACCTGAAGTTTGAATCAAGGCTTTATTTATTTACTGCACAATAATCATTTTGAGAGGAACTGAAAATCCCACAATTCAAAAGTGTTGCATGTTAGTGTCATGTTATGATTTGGCCAGAAGATGGAGACATTCTGTCGCAAGTGCATCTCTATTCAGTCTTCAAACAGTTTACTAATTAATTCAGACTGAGGCAGTTATTAAATTCAGTGAACGAGCTCTGAACTGAACAGCTGTAACAGCTCAGGTGTTTCCGGATCTGGTTACTTAATAAAATAAAAGTCCCCACAGTGACCATTAAAGTCACGTTAAAAAGAAATCGAATAAAAGAGTTAAATTAAGTATATTAAAGAGTTTATTTTTAATCTTATTAAAGTAATTAAATAAGTGTATATTTATTTTATAGCGACAGTATTCTGTTGTCAGCTGTAGTTTCTTGGACGCAGGCCGATCTTAAGCACTAGAGGGCGCTGCAGGCCCTTGATTTGCACTAAAGACAATGTATGTTGTGATAGTTGCTTAATGTTCTGAAAGCATTTCATCGCTGCTGTATGAACGACAGAAAGTTTAATACTGGTGGCATATTTACAGTAACAAAAGAACTGAAAGGAAATCTCTGATGAATATGTGAATATATTTATTATCCACAATTATGAAAATTCTGAACCTTACGCAGATACAAAGGAATTAAGTGTGTCAACAGGTATCAGAAGTTGGTATCAGTTGGTATCAGAATTGAAGTCATTTGTGAAGCAGGTAATCTGGTGAAATGACAGGATTAGAAACACAGCCGCACAGAGTCGTTGTTAAATCATCTGTGAAGAATCTTCAGTGTGTTCACTGCTGACAGACTCTCTGCTTAGAGAACAGAGACACATTCCAAAGAAAAGAACAGAGAGAACACAACATCCTGGAGCTGAGACTTACTGCAGCAGTCTGTCCTCTCACACTGGGTTTGTACATTGGGCCTAGCAGAATTATACGGTTATTTCTGTGCTCAGGATGTTTGTTATATACCTTGCACCAGGGGGGACCTTTGAGTTGTATGTCTGCATAATGAATAATAATATATTAAAACTATAGATTGTTTGCATGGTCAAATCAAACAGTGTGCAGAAGAATAACGTGTCGTCACCTTTTTTGTTTGATTTATTATTATGATGAAGCAGTTCAGTTAAATTAATTACAGTATAAAGGTTTGTTAGACATTTCATTAATGAAAACAGAGCTCTTAACTATTGATTGTGAATCCCGGCAGACAGATGCTCTAGTTCTACATTGTTTGTTTGTTTGTTTGTTCGTTCTTTTGTGTGTTTATTTCTTTAGATATTCTTTAATATAAATGTATCTTGCAGTGATTTGGAGTGTTTTAAGTGAGCTCATTGAACTCAGTGTAAGAGCAGCAGGGCTCTCAGTGCAGTCTAACTAACATGCTGGATTAAGTGCCGCCCTCCACCGCAGCTCCTCTGCAGACTGCAGCTTTATCTAACACCTCACACAGCTTCCCGCTCAAACCTCAGGGGCTTCTGGAATGTTACCACTGTGGATTCTTTAATACGGAGGATTTCTCCTTTAAAGACAGCAACCAACAGATGCAGAAGTCACAGAATTCCACAAATTCTTGTTTGTCATTCAGTAATCCTGTTACCAGCCCTGTGAATGTGACACGCTGTAAACATGGAAATAAACA
>JAZGTJ010014631.1:0-13985 GCA_036877575.1 Botia almorhae
TTGACAGTTTTCTTCAACTGTTGAAGGTGATAAAGAACAGATATTTTGAGCCTCGAAAGGGCTCTGCAGGAAGCAGACAGAATCTTTTTACAAAAGGACCATTTTAAAAGTACATTAGTGTAGTATACAAGTTATGTCACATCAAGGAATTATTTTGATGTTTATGATCACATGATCCCTGAGTGAAGCATCTAAAATAAGATTTAAGATTATCTTGTATTTTTAAACCCGTAATGTTTCTTGTGCATCCAGATGAATGGAATTTTCCCATAAACAGCTCATCGTCCACTGCGCAAAGGATTGTGGGTAATAAAAAAATAAAAAAGCACGGACGGACACACACTTCAAAAATCTACTGGATACTGCATATAATTTGGGAAACTTCGGCATACTATTTTTGACATTCTTTGATATGGGATGCTCTAATTCGAAACTACTTAGGAGGGACAGTATGTACACTGGAACACAGACCAAGGTTCTTTACATGAACTTGTAATCCGATCAAACTTGTCTTTATGAATCAAAAAAGTGATTAAGGCTTGTGAAGACTGTACATTTTTTAATGTCATTATACAAGCAGGCTATCAGAAATCTGGCTAGTTTTACTTGCTGGATGTGGTTCTGTCGTAGTGGTAATGATACAATGGCTTCACAAGTTTCCACCATGTGTTTTGGAAAACAGCACAACACTCCACATGCATTAAATGTGACAATAGATCACACGCATAGAAAATGACTTATGACACAATGATTCAAACAGTGCGGTTAGCAACATTAAGTGTGACATTTTTTACCAGAATGCATGGAACACATTTAATTTTGACATTGAAGAAAAAATTTCATCAAATTGGGCGAGAATGAATGTGTATGAAAAATGTCAGTTATAGTTTGTAACAGGCACAGGAAATAACATCGTTTTGGCCAGATATGGTAGACATTTGTATTCAATTTGTACAGAACCTATGACAAAAGCGTTTCTTTAAATTTGCTTTGAGTGCACATGAGTATGAATGACAACAAATTGCATAAAGATAGTTGCAATTACGAATTAATTAGCTGCTTTGTCATTTCCACAGAACTAAATAACAATGGAACAGTGAAAGGGATGCTGGTTTTGTTCTGTAAACAACCTGTGGGTGACTCTTATTCATGAGAGTGATTATTGTCAGAGTGCCACTCACAAAAAAGACAAAAAAGCCAGCCATTGACATACAGTACTTAGTTTTAATTGGTCTTAAATATGATTGGTATCCTTTACAAAGTGTGTTCCTTTGGATCATTTACTTGTGGTGTAATTAGTGTCATTTACACCCATACCCAGAACATTAACAAAATGACAATTTGCACCAGGTGTAAACATGGCTGGCAGTGTGGATCAGAGGGTGCATGATTCCGACAGATATCATCTCATATTACTCATACCTTTAGATGTCACATAATTAATTGTCAAGTTTAAAAATGTGACCGCAAATGACATTTCAGAGCAAAAAGGGAAATTATAAGAAACAATTACTTAGATTTCAGTTTGTTTCACCCACAAAGCTGTCCTACGGCATAAGAATATTTATTATACAGGCTGCTTGCATTACTTTAATACTAATTTATTCCTCAGTCTAGACATTCTTCAAATTTCTCCTTTTGAATAAAACAACACAGTATCATTGCAAGTTGTGATTTACTTTTTCATGAATTGGTGGCTTAATTGTATAAATTTGTATGACCTCATTCGTAAGTTTTCGTATCTGCTATTACCTCAGTGATGGTTAGATTTAGACGGTTTTTTTTACTAATAACTATTTTTGTACGATTTGTAAAAATTCATATAAACTCAACATCTTATTGTTATATTTTCCTATAATATTTGATTGATAGGATTGATGATAATTTTCATTTTTGGGTAACCCGTCTCTTTAAGGATGTAACCATAGTTACTTATGTTTACAAATGTTTGGCAACAAACAACTGTGTTGTGGTTGGCTTGGTAACTTCAGTAATTATTCACATAAAAATGTTTCTTTAGAAGCCAGATTTCTGCTCTGTAAAAAACAACAACAGATGTGTGTCATTTAAGCTAAGGTAGATTTTAGGAAAACGTGTGGAAAATAACATAAAACTTTTTAAAACAGGCACTCAGCTTCATCTTCTATCCATTTCCTTTCAAATCATCAGGACCTTGAAGGCCTGCTTAGATCACGTCACTTTGCCTTCACATCTGTTTCCAATCTATTGCAATTAGCAAGGCTAGCTTGGGAATGTTGAGCTCTCTCACATTGGAACCCTCTGTCTCTCACCTCCTCCCTGTATCTGTCTCTATCACTGACCATCTTTTACTTGGTCTGTTTTTGTAGGTTTCTTAAAACTTCTAACATGTATCCTCAGTTTCCTTTTATTGTACTGTAGCCTGAGGTTACAGTAACAAGAAGCCATGAGAAAATATTGGTTTAACTGACCCTAAAATGTAACCAGAAAGGTCATTGTTTTTAGATTTGCATTTAGGAAATGCTATTTTTATTTGTTTCTAAAGATCCCTGAAGCACAAAGCAGCATGTGATATCTACACAGCCTGAAATATTGTTATTAGAGGTGTTTGCCAAGGCAAGCATACAATTGCTGTTCCTTAAGGTTAGGTATATTCCAAAAAAAAACTTTACCTGTACTTATTAGTGCTATGAGCAATCACCCAGAACTATCAAGCACAAAACACTTAGCAATAACATGTCAATGTAATGGCAACCTCTCAAAATACTGTAGCATTAGGGTGGTGTGTTTTGCATGAGCAAGCACCTTTCAAAGTTTGCCCAGGCTGGTCTTTATCTTGTGTGGCATCTACATCAAAGACCTAGCCAAGAAACTCCTGGCTGGTAATATTTCAAAACCGCTTATAAAAAACCTTGTAATTACCGTTTCACGACACAGAACCAGCAGATTCCGAGTATGCAGTATTATTTAAATTATGTGTATACAGATGCCAAATTTATGACTTGCCTGTTGGAGTTTTAATGTTTTGATTTTCCTGGTAACCATAAAATAAACGTTCAAGAAACTATGTCGTTTAAAATGACTCCTTTAACCATTACATTCTGTGCTGGGTAGTAAATCCAGGGCTCTACTGAACAATCATACAAATGGTCAGAGGATAAACTCACTACTGGAGGGCATGATGTTCTTAGGGTATCCATAAGCCGCTTCACAAGCTCACCAAATCCACAGTTAGTTTGTCCTTTAAAATGACAAGTCAGAAGGTGCGGTTTAAAGACCTAATACAAATCTAGGATTTTAATCAAATGTAATTTGCTATATTTAAATTTATGCATTTGGCCACTTTTATCCAAAGCAACTCACAATGCATCAAGCTGCATGTTTTTGAGCGCATGCATTCTCTGGAATGGAACCCACGACTCTGACACTGTTAGTACTATATTATCATCAGAGCTACAGGAAAATTGTAATTACAATATAGTTTGTGTTGCAATTGTAACACTGTGAAACATGTGGTAAATAATACATGTACTGATCTCCCGATGGCCATCTTTAATAGCTTGGTTTTTGTATGCAGCACAATACTTGTGACTTTAAAAAGCAAAAGAACAAAAGCAAAGATGAATCTAATCTTTCATCTTTTGGTTATTCAGCATTTAGCAGATGCTTTTGCTCCCCATCCATAGCAACATACTGTCCTCTTTTAAAAATAAGAGCATAGACCCTTAACAGCAGATTACTCAACAAAGCCGCAGTTCATGGGTGACTATTCAGAGTTTAGACACATGACCTAAAGGTTACCAGTTACTTTCCATACAATAAAAGCTTCACAAAAATTCCAGCACCCAAGAACTAGCCCATATGACTTGCATGCTATAATCCAAGTCTTACAAATATATTCCAAGGTAGCTTTGTGTAATAAACAGATATACACAAATATACACAAATAAACAGATATACACAATAAACAAAATTTTATATATTTAATGAAAATATATTATTAACTGAAAATAATTTGTGCTTGTAAATAGTCAAGGTTGGCGCATCGTGATTGGTTACAAGACATGAACCAATGGCATCTGGCATCAAACCCAGTAGAACATATTTAAGTTAAATATGCACAAAGATGAATGCTGATGGAGGGAAAGAACCTTGATATTTTAAAGCTATACGGATTTGGAAACATGGAATATAGCACAGAAGTCATAAGAACTTTTTTGATGGTTTATTGTAGATTCTACCTTGACAGTCCCTGCTCTCCTAAAAAGTGATAGAAAAGGTTCTTCCTAGTTTTAACATAGAAGAACCATTTTTTGTTCCCCACAGAACGCAGCAGAAGGTTCTGTGGATGTTAAAGGTTCTATATATAACCATGTAGCCAACAAAGAACCTTTAAGGAACCTTTATTTTTAGTGTGATCCCTGTATGCTTAAAATTTCTTGGAAATAAATCTCCTTTTAATTTTAGGGAAACATACTCATAAATGTTTTGAATGACATGGGGGTGACTAAAAGATGACCAAATTTTAATTTTGGGTTAAATTTACTTTAATCTCTGCTGCCGTATTTACATTAAACCACATACATTTACATAAAACTCTCACTCTCCACACTATGCCTCTGATCCACCTTCAAGTGAGGCTTGACTCTGTTTGTTTACTTTAAACCGAGGGCCGAAAAACCCAGGAATCTACTCTCACTCTTTCCGAATTAAAGGTTTACGCTCCCTCTTTAAAGTGGTCTGTAATTCAGCACAGAGTTTGTGTATTTGTACGACACCAGTAGCCATTGGCATAAATTATGCATAACCAATGTATTCTAAAATTAATTAGCGAGGCACATCAAAAAGAGAGCCGTCCACCAGTGTAAATAGAGCAGGGGACTGCTGTGTTAGCTGCGACTTAACACCAGTTTTCCAAGGAAGATTAATTGTTAACGCAAAGCCTTCAGGCTATAGGACTGCCCACAGCAGCCCTAGATGGTGTTCTGCAGAGCTCATTGTCAACATATCACTCAGGTTTGAAGGAAAAACATACAATGGCTCAAAAAGCCCTCGATCCCTGCCAGCCATTACCTAGGAAAAAAAGAAAAAAAAATACATCGCTTATATTTGGCAGCACGATGCCGTGGTGCCAGGGTTATATTTGACAGCTGTGTGCAAAAGATCTTTGGTTGAATTCATACACACAACCCCAAACTAGATCCCGCCAATGTGTCACGTTTCACCCACATCTATGATGTTAAAATAGGAAAATGTCTGGAGTGTTTTTTTAAATGTGCCATGCTGTATAATTTCATGCATCAGAAGTCAAATCGTCTTAGCAATCAAACTGGTATCTGCACAGGCATAAAAATCACTTGCCCACATTGGCCTCGGACGTGCGGCTCTCACGGTAATTAACCCCATCGTTAATTAAACATGCTAATGTGGAAGTTCTTTTATCTCTGGCCAATAGCAGCAGATCTATGATGAGAAATATGCACAGTTTGTAAATGTACGCAATTGTGGTTGTGATATGTGTTATCTGTGAGATAACATAAAAAACATTTGGTTTCAGTTCAAACCACGGTTCCAAGTCATACATCTGAAATTATTCCAAAAAGATACTGTTTTTGATGGAAACATCTCCAAATCAATGAGATGAAAGATGTGCGCAATCCAGAATTGTTGTAACATCACCAAAACCCACAAAGACCTCCAAGACGACATGAGATATGACTGTTAGGATGATGAGAAATATAGTTGTCAAAGAGTGAATGTTTTTCTAGAGTGAATGTTTTTCATGGCAGATTTATTGTTGAAAGTCAGATTTTACATATAGTAGGACATGCCTTAAAGGGATAGTTCACCAGAAAAGATTTTTTTCCATCATTTACTCACCAGGTTTGTCATTCCAAACCTTTATGAGTTTTTTGCTTCGGATGAACGCAAAAGGAGATATTCTGAAGTATTTTTGTTACCAAACAACAGTGGTACCCATTGACTTCCATTGTAGTCAGACAAGTTTCGAATGACATGAGGGTTAGTAAATGATTTTGTTTTGTAGTGAACTATCCTTTAATAGTCTTAACCTCCAAAAAAGATACTGAAATTTCCTTTGCACGCTGCACAATTTTGTCTAGTGGGACTTGCCACACAATACGGCGCAAGTTGTCACTTACATGGACTTGCACTAATGTGGAATTGCAAAACCATTTGTGGCAATGCAAAAACTTCGAAAAAGGAAAATATAAGACTGATGACGGGAAATATATACAACATGTGCTTTAAACTAAGGGCCCTTGATGGAGTGTTTGGCATGTGGTAATATGTAAGATACCATTTGAGTGTTGTTTAAAGAACTGCGTCAATTTGAAGTCAAGAGGGAGTACAATGGATAAAAATGGCTTTCAGTAAAATGGATGTCTGAAAGCACAGTTGATTCTTGATGGCATAAATATCTGCCAGTCATAAGGACAAAAGAATTGTAGAATTGTTGAAAAACATTTTGGCACAGATAATACCTAAAAGTAGGAGTATAGTTATGATGTCATATGTATTTACTCACTTTTACCTCAATTACTGGTGTATGAGTACAACAAGTTTCATGATCGCATGATCACATTGCATGAGGTATTGTTCATGTCTGTAGACAGTACAGAAAGAGTTGTGTCAGAGATTAATACTTATGGATGGGGTGTGTTCAAATGACTAATCTTAAAATGAAGATATGTTGAGAAATGTGGTTTTGTGTCCATACAATGAAATTAAACAGATGCTACTGTGTTTGGTGTGCTATGTTGTTTGGTTACCAAGGCGCTTAAACATATCTTCTTTAGTATTCCTCTAAAGAAAAAAGTCATACAGGTTTGGAATGACATGAGGGTGAGTAAATGATGGAAGAATTTTAGTTTTTTAGTGAACTAACCCTTTAAAGCTCATTAAAAACATCTTGGAGCTGAACAGGAAGCTCATAAAAGAATAAAATCCTCTTTAAACCTAGAATATGAAGGGATATTCTGAGTATTTATAACTTTTCTCCTTTTGGAACACACTGTCGCCAAAAGCGTGCATTTAAAGTAATACACTTCACCACGTGTGTTCCTTGGGAAACAAACCTATAATCTTGTCATTGTTTACGCTGTAGTGGACCAGTCCAGCTACAGAACCACATTTTAAAGCCAGGTCTGTTGCAATTAATTATACACACAGATGGAGCTTAATTAACTGCTTTTTAAAACCTGTGTGTGTGTGTGTGTGTGTGTGTGTGTGTGTGTTTACTGTCCACCCGTCACTGAGGGAAAAAGCTGAAAGTTATTTTATTGGAATTGATTTTTTTCCACCATTTAATCTGTCTTCTGGAGTGTGTATCCCTGCATTTTAAAGGCTGTTTATTATGTACTGATTTCCGTTCGGCTCTTCAGAGTTTGGCTGCAGATTCCAACGGTTATACGGGTGCCAAACAAATGCACAACCGTAACTTAAATGCCTGATTATTAATTGATCAATGTGAAATCACACGTCATGATTGATGTAAACTTTTACAGATGTGGACAGATGAGGCAACAAGAGTTTTTTTGAGGCAATAAGTCTTGTTTTCAGATGTTATTATCAGCAAATTTACTAAACTGAATTTGCCATAATCAACAGAAATTACGTCTAATTTGTTTAAAAGACAAGATTCATACACCAAATACAAAAAACAACATGCATTTCAATAAAACGCATTTATGTCAGCATGTTTATTTGTTGGGAAATATTGACAGATTCTAATTTATAACACAAGCATTGTTTATTTGCATGTTACTCCGTCGGTAACGTGAAACAAATTGATTTATATGTTTTGGTGGGAATTAAACTATGTTCATCCAGGCATCAGTTGTCTTGTTCTATAAACATCGATGCTTTGTAGCATCTCAAAATGATAACATACAGTTCTTATGCTTGTCCTGTTCTGCCTTTCACATGGATTTTACAGGAAAAAAAATAGAAAGTGGAAAGCTGTACCCCCCACTGATCGTGAGAACAGCTGTTTCTTATTCCAATGAAAAGTGTGAAGTGACTGGTGTTTACATTGCTTTGCACAGATATCACTGACACAACCAGAAAACATCGAGAATGAAAAAGACGTGGAAAACCCCAACTTAAAAAAACATTTGAGAAATTGCAGCAGAAATATTAGACATAACAAAAATTATGATGAGAGCCAACCATGAAAGTATTTATTGTGCTCTTACTATAGCCATCAAGTCTGGTTATGTCCTTATATGTATTGCATTAGTGCTCATTGATGTAGTTACTGATAATATGCCATTAAAGTCTTTAAAACAATGTTTTTATTTTGACTTGCATCCGGTTCTTTCTTAATGCAATTACAGTTTATATTAATACAGTAGGTCTTTGACAAAGTAATACTGGGAAATCTAGAAGTACTTATGCTTTTAAATCTAAATCTTAAAGTTTTAAAATAACCTGCGCATTGGGAAAGCCAAAAGTCATTATCACTTCTTATCATGTCAATAATTAATGTACTTCACCTTAATGCTTTAAACAAAAAAGTATGCTTGTAATCTACTCATAGTAACAGAACACAAAGACTTACACTTAAATAGTGCTTAAACCTTTTTTGGATAAAGCAAAAAAGAACATGTCTGTAGTCCAAACCATACTGCCAAATACAGCTCACTATGACTGAAAACATTGCTCTTACAATTAATCCAGTGAGCCTTCATTTTATCCCTTGTGTGCAACTAAATCAGTCACTCAACTCATCTCACTCTGATTATTTTAGCCCAATGCTTGTCCTCCGAGCACCTTTGAAGACTTTATCACTGTCTAACACTATTAAATCCTAAAGCCCTCAGATCACATTCCAACAATCTACAGCAATAATTCATCAAAAACCGATAATTAAGCCATCATTTACTCAACCTCATATCATTCCAAAACAGTGACTTTATTTCTTCTGAGCAACACAACAAAATAAATATTTGGAAAATATCTCAGCCGCTCTTTTTCATAAAATAAATGTGCATGGGGACATCAAAACACTGTGAAAGTGATGCGTAGAACATTAGCTTTCTATAAACAGCTAACCTAAGAACAGACCAAATCAATATTGAAATCAATGACATTTGGTCACAATTTAACGAGTTACAGAGTTAAATTTCTGTCATTTTATCACACAAAGCTATCATATGACTTCAGAGGACATAATGCAACTGCCATATTTAACCCTTCAATTACTGGTGGTCATTTTGGAACTTCACTGTCCCAATCGCCATTTACTTTTTTATTATGAGAAGAAAAGCGTGCAGGATATTCCTAAAAATACATACATCACCATTTATGTTTCACAGAAAAAAGTTTAGAACAACTTGACAGTATGACAACATGCATACTGTACACTAAACCCTGTTTAGAAGGTTATGTGAATTACGCTTCTGACAACAACAGATATCAGACTTTTCCTTTTTTTCCCACTTTTTCTTGCCTTACTCAGCCTTAGATCATATTTGAAACATTTTTAAATGGTCTAGTGATGCTCAAGGCATCACAAAAAACACATCTCCCCTTACTACTCGACAGAGCTTATCTACCTCTTGGCGACAGGCTGTGTACTCAGATTTGCCAAAAAAACTGCGGTTCAAAGTATAGCCGCGTGACTGCACAACACTGATGTTGTCATTCCAGGGATGCATATTTTGCAACGCTGGTTTCAGAGCACGCTGACTGTTCCCACATGTTTGGAAGATGGAGACAGACGGCAGTATCACTGGCGATGTGGGCTAATGGCTGCTTTGCAATGGGTCTGCCAGGACGAGGTCTCCGGCTGCCTAATCGCCCCCATGTGCGGAACATCAGGGCGTATGCCATCGGGCACTGGGGAGCACACAGCCCTGTTGAAAGCCGAGCTGATGTTTTGCCAATCAGAGGTTGGAACGTACACAGAAGAGTAATCTCTTCCAGCTTTTGGTGGAAGTCAGTTGTGAGGGGTCGATGCTTCATTTGTGCAGGTCAATAGGGAGTGGAATGGTATAGGACAGGGTAAGAAGGAAACTTGCCATTCAGACAATGTTTCTTCAACTGTGGCCAGTTTTGGCTCTGTGAACTTAAAAACTCCCTGGAAACACATCTTTAACACTTTGACTAGTTACTTTTTTGTCGGCAAACAATGCCCAACAGTAGATGTACATGCATCACAGGAGAATTAAGTTTCGTTAATTTTACAAATATTATTTCTGCAACATGACACATTAGGAATTGTTAAAAAATCTCTCTTTTGGTTCAGTGCTATTGTAAGGGTTAGACAAGGGTATGGGCTTGTACACCACTTGTGTTGACCTGTTATTTCATTGTAGTTTTAAGGGTTAGGATAGGTTTAGGGATTGGTGTTTCTTTGTATCTATCTCAACAAACCTCTTTACTGCCACTGTTTATGGGAAAACTGGTTTAGGTTGGAAGGGTTTGTGTGATTATTCGGTATGCCACATGGTCAAGCACAGCACATGTAATGCAGCACGCATGTGTGAGGAAGGAAAACTAGCATGTGATGTGAGTCGTATAAAATGCAACAGCGGGACTTGACTTGGATGAGAGCAAATTTTCAAATGTTTTTCTCATCAAATAAACATACTCACCAAATAAACAAAAAATTATGTTTTTGTTGAATGTTACGTCATTTTTGAAAGAAGCCTTCACAGAGAGAACCTTTATCCAAAAAGTGGCAAATAAATTAGCATTGCACAACCAGAGACACAGTACGATAAATCTGATCTTGGGGTGAGATCAGACAATTGTTGAATGGAAGATAAGATCAACATTCTATTAATTGTTTAAACATCATTATTTTCATATGGTGTGCAACAGTGTGAAATTTAGCCTGGGCGATTCATGCATTGAAATTCTTATTCTAACGGTCAGTTCTGCAGATGCATTTGGAGTCGCTGCATACATTTTTGTAGCATCTTCACTGCCTAATGAACGCAACTCGATTTGACTTGTATTTTCAGAATTTGAAACCTGAAGAGATTGTTAAAAGCCATAACTGATTAGTGTGTTTACAAGAATTATAGAGAGCATTAGTTGTGACATATGTAGGGCACTCAATAGTTTAACAAAACACATATATATTTACACCAATGCCATGAGCATGGCAGAACTCTGCAGATCATGGCCAAACATCTGGCCTGTGATGAGAGAAAGTGTACAAGCAAACCAACAGCGTGGGGAACCAAGAACCGGCTCTTATTTAGAATAGGTTTCATTTTTGTGAGCTGCGGTTTCATCAATGGTTTTTAAAGGGATAGTTCACCCAAAAATGAAAACTTTGTCATTTACGCACACTTATGAGACTCACACTTTTGATGTCTTTGTACTTTAGAACCTAAACAGGATTTTTTTTAAAAACTGTTTTGGTTAACAATGGGAGTGAATGGTGCTCTGTTCAAAAGGACAAAACTTTATTAAGTAATCTAGTGTGACTCATGTTGTATATTCCTAGTAAAATCCTAATTTTTAATTTTGTGCCATTTGTCTCCATGATCTTTCACAAGAGTTCACAGATACAACAGTAGCTGATGCAGCCTAGGAAGCTCATGATCAAATCTCTGATGTGTTTCAGTTGTTAGGCCAATAAACCAGGTTCTCACTGAATTCGCTCGCAAACTTCCTGAAGAGCTGTATTAGTTGTATTCGTGCGCTCGTGAATGCGCACAAGAAAAGGGGTTAAAAACAATTTTGAGTAAACCAACCCTTTAAATATTTGCACACTTGTTCTAAAATACTGCATTTCCTGCACAGCTTTTCAATGGCTGCTAAGTACTACTATTCATCGAGTCGTTGGTGTCATGCAATGTAAAAACACAAAATTGTAGTTTGATTAATGAACAAATGACTCTCATGAGCTGGTTCAAAACTGAGTTATTGGTTTGAAACAGGGTTTTAATGTTTGGCTGACTAGCATGGCCTGGTTGGCCCTTGCTGGTAAATGTCATAACTACACATCTGGTGTGCCAGTAACTGGTGTGGAGGTGAAAATAAATGTTAACTGATAGCTCTCTCAAGGTTTATGGACCTCCTTGGTTTAAATGAGTCTAATGACTCAATTACTCACCAAATTTGTCAAAATGTTTCTTGACTTATTCATTGAACCACAAATGGTCATTACTTTGGTCATGTCCAACTTGAAATGAACTGAAAACTTCACATGTTCACAAGGTCTCTGAGATGGAAACCAGTGTAGATTTTGACTGGTTGTTTGTTGTTGTTGTTAAAAATGTGTTGTTAAAGATACACATTTGAAACATTGAAACAAATGTACAGTATTGTTTTTGTTTAGTTAGTATATTTGTTGAAAATAATATATTTGTTGACCAATTATTGTTTAATTATTACCAAATCATTACTGAAATCTTTAACCACCCAGAACCATTAAGTGAAGTAGGAATGAGAACTGAAACAAAAACGACTCCTACTAGCCAAGAGTGATTGGTTATCTTTGTTGATAGAAAAACTGCCTCGCAGCTTTGCGGAATAATTCCATCAAATACATTCTCCTCTTTGGAAACCTCTTCATGTTCCTGTCCCTGAGCTCTGCCCGCCTTTAAGTTACAAGATTTCTGAGGCATCTGCTCTCAAGGCAAGCCAATTGTGCGCCTTTGAGGTTCTAGCCAGTTGCATTACCACCATTACGAGTTTAAAGCAGACAGCATGTGAGGCAAGAAGTCTCCCAAACTTCCAAAGAGCTTTAGCCTGCCACATTTTCTCCCAATACCTCTAATTTTTACAGATTCCCTCTGACTGTACATCATTTTAAAGAAAAGGCACATAGTGTGCTCTGCCACTATCTCACCTGCGGCTGCTCTGACGCGTTTGTGTTTGACACATTCCTGGTCCACAAAGCAGCTGCTGCTAGCAAGAAAACTCTCACTTCTTTAGATCCAGAGGCAAAGCCACATTCTGTGTAGAAATCACATCACTGCTAAGTCAACAGTGACATTTCAGCAACAATAACATAAGTACTTCTTAGTCATGGCGGTGGAGCACAGCACACAATAAATAACATCTAAACAGACATTTCAATAAAAATCTTCCTGGTCTCTTTTGAGATGAATTTCAAGTGGAGCATATTTACAATTGTTTGAAAAGCCTTATGGCATCACAACATTAGTCAACTCAGAGGGCAGCACACATTCCTGTTTGCAGAAGCCAGTTATGGTTTAATGCTACTGCCATTAGCAGGCTCCTGCAGTAGTCTCTTGTGAAGCTTTAGCCTTAGGGCAAAAGCCATTATATTTAACACACACTAGTCTGGTGCCTGACTTCATTTCCCAAGAGCCCTCACTGTGTGGCTTTCCTAATAATGAAAATGGCAGAAAATAATCTGAGTGCTATATACCGTCCTCATTTGCTGTAGAATAAATAAACATATACTCTCCAGTGCTGGTGTAAGCCACTCACCAGAGGTGAGATATTATTACTTGATTGAGAAACAGGCTGGACCAGAAGTCCTGTCAGTCTTGACAGTTTCAAAAATAAATGTTTATGCACATACAAACTGCAGACTGTGTATTGTTTTTGTATAGTTTTTGTTGTGGAATGTTATGCCTATGGCAAAAAAAAAGATGAGTATGCCTGGGCTTGAACCTGCATCTCCAGTGGTGCTACAAGTCTTTCACAAGCTACACCACTGCACCATGGCTTAACAAGCACAGGGCTCTTTCATGTGTTTATATTGAAATAGGTGACTGGGATGGTTTTAGTTTACAATACTGCTACTGCTAGTCAGACAGTTAAGTGATATTAGCGGAACGGATAAGATAGTTAAATGATATTAGAGTTATTATAATATGATATTAGGTGATATTAGGTATTAGTGTTTTTAGTAATATCTCATTCTTGAAAACATTTTTAAAAACTGCAAAATATTAATTGAGTAATCAACAATTTTGTTGTTTTTCTGGAAAAAATAGAAGTCCATTAAAAGTTAAAAATAAAAGTCTATTGTAAATGCATTGAAGTCAAGC
>JAZGTJ010014632.1:0-13984 GCA_036877575.1 Botia almorhae
AACACATTGAATACAGAATACACAGTATTATTGGAAATGTTATTGTTCATTATAAGATGTATATTAGTTAAACTAATTAGTGATACTAAGTTTGTAATTGGTTTATGAATATAGAGTTGACTGAACATCAGCTGTCATTGTGTGTAGACTCGTACCTCTCTCAGTGGTCAATGAGAGAATCATGTATTCACACTGTCTACTGAAACAGTATGTACTTCTGACACTATGAGACATTTAGTCACTTAACATGATCGATGACGGGTATCATATTAAACTAGATTAAAATATCTGAACATTAACCCAGTAAGCAAGTCAACTGGGTGACAGTGGAACCAAAACTTCAATGATGTGTAGATGAAGAAAAAACCTTGGAAGAAACCAGGTTCAAGCGAGAGGGCCAGTTCTCCTCTGACACGTTAAAGCTGCAATCAGTAACTTTTCTGGTTAAAACTGAGAGCTTATAATAATGATTTATAATGTTATATTGATTCAAAAACTATTGGTCTGATTTTGTGACAAATGTCAGGCACTAAGGAATGTTGCAGAGATGGTGATAGAAGCATAACTTACATAAATGTTACTAATCGCAGCTATAACATCACAAACACAGTGAACGGTGGGCACATGTATTTAAACGACAAAATATTAGAGGACGATATCAAAATAAAAACGTCACACTTCCTGTTGCCAGTTGGTGGCGCTGTGACCGTAATGGTCGATGGGAACAATAAATACACCGTCATAAATACGTGTACAAGTACGATATATGCACCAAGTTGCTTAGGGTCTAATAATAATAATAATAATAATACAAAATCATGCAAGATGTTAAACCACAGAGAAAAACACTAATGTGCCTTGAACGGAAGTCGCTTTGGATAACAGTCGAAAAGTAATTATTATTAAAGCTCTTCGGCTTCAAAATATTCAGATTTACTTAATACCATAATCAAGGTTTACAGTATATTTACCAGATTTGCTTTATAAACATTAAATGCATCAAAAGCAAACTACATGCATCTCCCGCGAAAACCCGTGTTTGCGTCGATACGTAGACTGCGTCCATGCGTGCGTGTCCCACGTGCAGATGTTTACGTCTTCCTCTCCGTGACGTCAGCGGACGATCTTGAGTCTGATGAGAAACGTTCGTGATGTTAAAGATACGGATTATCCGCACGGTGACGCGCGACGAGAACGCACGCCGTTAGTTTGGGTAGAATCGCGCGCCCGTAAACGAAAGCGTTTGTGTGGAAGGATTTGAAAGACAGACCGTCACCGCACGAGCCTGACGCTTGTAAACAGACGCGCACAAAGAACATCGCGAACGGCAGGTGACGCGATGTGTGCCTTAACGGACGTGTCCAGATACTCGACGAGTTTGAACGGAAACAACATCCCTATTGTACGCCATTAACGACTGTGTTTATTCGCGTCCGCCAGTCCGGCGTTCCGTTAATTTGACTGAACTGGTCGCGTTTTGTTTTGCTTTTGTCTCGATCTCTGTACCGGGAGAAACGGGCGATGTCATTTGCGATGGAGGACACTGTGGAGTACGGCTGGGTTTCGGTTCGACCGAATGTTTTCAAGGAGAAAGAAAAGCACAAGTTCGTCTTCATCGTCGCGTGGAATGAGATAGAGGGAAAGTTCGCGGTCACGTGCCACAACCGAACAGTCCAGAAGCGGACCGCCGTTCGGGACTCGCTTCTCGAGGCGGCCGAAGGCGAACTGACGGAGGACAAACAACAGGCCGGTTCGGTAAAGATTCCCAGTAAAGACAGGCCTCTTCAAAAGAGCCCAGCCAGAGACTGTACAGACGGATCCGGTTTGGGGAAAAAGACCAAATCAAGCAGACCGGCGAAAAGTCCCAACAGAGCGGCCGGAATCTCCAAGAGCAGTGATATGGAGGTTCTGGACCCGACCCTCGGTGTAGCAGATGAAGCACCCGAGGTCCCGGACGACCCGGACCTAAACCTCCGAGAGAACTTCAGTTGGGCCGGACTGTTCTCATTCCAGGACATGCGGGCCGCTCACCTGCAACTGTGTGCCGTTAACTCGGACCTGGAGCCCTGCCTGCCCGCCTTGCCCGAGGAGCAGACCGGCGTATGGTCGGTTCTGTTCGGGGTTCCGCATATGAGTGCGCGCGAGATGGAGGCGCTCTGCTTCCAGCTGCAGGTGTATCTGGGTCATGCTCTGGACACATGCGGCTGGAAGATCTTGTCTCAGGTTCTGTTTCCGGACAGCGAGGATTCGGAGGAATATTACGAGAGTTTGAGTGAACTCCGACAGAAAGGCTTTGAAGATGCTCTCCAGAGGTCCAAAAAATACCTGCAGGAGGTGAGAGCACATGATGTTTTTTAAAGGAAACTAATGTACAGCATCTGTATGCAGCGATTGTTCAAGGCATCAGACAGAAAGACATTTAAAATAAAACATTAGAGTGCACAAATGAAGGATGGGGCACATAAAGCTTATACACGTGTAACTGTACAGTTCACATTTCTAGGTCTGTACACTTCTATAGTGAATAAACGGCTTGTGTAGCTGCCATTTATATCCAGTATTGTATAACAGAAGCAGAACAGAACAACCAAACTGCATTGCATTGAAAGCATTAAAAATGTAAAGGAAACCGAGCCTTTATTACTACAGTCAGTTTGCAGGGCTCAGGGTTTGATTGGTGACCCCCAGCATAACCTGCACGGGTCACTGAAGCCCTAAACGGCCATCTGTCAGATACTGAGCCCTGTAACCTGACCACATCACCTGTCACCACCACTGAGTGTGTACTGCTGTACACAAGTGTATGTGCACACAGTGTGTGCGAACTGCTGTACATCCGTGTGTATGTGTACACAGAGTGTGTGTGTGTGTGTGTGTGTGTGAACTGCTATACATCAGTGTATATGTATACAGTGTATATACACAATATGTGTGTGTGTGTAAGAGAACTTAAACCTGTCTTTCTAAATCAATTATCAAATACAGCCAAACATAAAAATGCCTGAAATCACCATTGAGTCTTAGCTGACCCCTAGTGGATGTTTTTGATACAGCAGCTAAAATTCTTACAGAAACCTAATTTTTGTTACATTAAGCTCAAAATTGGTACAAAACTTGGTGAGACACATGGTTTTGAATTTCTAGCATTTTTGGGAAAAAACATTTTCACACAGCTGTATATGTGTCTGCCTAATTTACCAAAGCCTTTGCTTATTCATAAAAGTGATGATCACTGAATTCTGCTGCCAGCAAGTGAACTTCTATTACACAGAACCAAATATCAGACAATGTATGGATGCAGTCACTGATATTACGTCAGGCAGAACTAACTGAGCTGTGAACCAAACTCTCAGATAGGTGGTGCTGATCTCACTGGGTTAAAGGTCATGACACGATTCTGATTTCTTTGCTCGTTTGGTCTTGAAGGTTTTATAAAATGGATATCAAATATAAGAATCATTCAGACACGGGGAGAGAGTATTTGTTATGCATGTTAGGTGGGTGTTGCCATGAAGAGAAGAAATATAACTGATACTTCAGAAAAGTTTTATGTATATATAATATAATCCTGAGCTGATGTGTATTAAACCCTCCTGCCAGATTCAGGCTGAAGTGTGAGACTCTGGTAAAGCAGAGTCAGCCTGATTTTACAGCACTGTTGAAGATTTTGAAAAAGTTCCCTGGAAGACATAATCTTAGGCATTATGACATCACTCTGCTTCACTAGCCAATCACAGTGTTTTCCACATTGGCTCACGGATCCTCTGCCAAAAACAGAAGAGAGGTTAAAGATGGAGGAAACAGGATATGATGTCACAGCACAGGGATTTTCCAAAACGAATAGTTACAGCCGAATTTAAAAACAGCAGGCAAATTCCTGTGTGACTTCTCATTGTTTTATTTCTATCACAGTTATACTGAATGCCATCATTAATCTTGTTTACACCTGGTGTTCAGATTCATCAACACTAGTAATACATCATGGTGTGATTCTTCATGTATTGATCTTCAGGTGTGGATCTTCTTGTTTTGATCTTCAGGTGTAGATCTTCATGTATTGATCTCATGTTTTGATTAGATGTCAATCCTAAGGTGCAGAGATGTGACGGTAGTAAATGATTTGACATGTTTATTGATCAACTCCGATATGCCTCAGGCCTGTGGGCATTAACATTACTCCTGCCCACTGACTGCGGTCTTCACAGTAACCAGTCATCAAGGTAAACAGAGCGACAGTGTTGAAGATGAATAGAGCAGTGTTTGAAATCACTTAGTTACACAGGGAAAGAGAGAGAGAGACAGACAAGGTCTGTTACACTCAGAACAGCGGTGAACACTTATTCTTGTTGATAGACAGTTTGTGTTCAGTTATTGGACAAAAGCTATGTTCACTGTCATTCTTGAAACAAACACAAGAGTGTGTGTATGTGAGAGCAACATAATTCAGATTTACATCTTCACAGGTGTCCGTATCAGAAATAGGCACTTAAGTTAGTGACTCGGGCTCAAATCACACTCTAGCTGCATTTCAATAGATTTCAGACTTGCCTGCACTCAAAGAAGTCGTGAGTCTGTTAGTCTTAACTACTGACAACCATGCAACATTGTAAGAAAATGTTCTATAAATAAATTAGAATGTGTATATAAATCAGTTTGTATGAGCAAATTTCTGGATTGAGGCGGTCTGTTGAGTCTTTATGTCTGTCTGTTGAGTGAATAGATTGCTGCTGTGTACTGTTTCTCCAGGACAGGTACAGTAGCATT
The DNA here is from genome assembly GCA_036877575.1 of Botia almorhae. NCBI lineage: Eukaryota > Metazoa > Chordata > Actinopteri > Cypriniformes > Botiidae > Botia > Botia almorhae. The sequence goes on from JAZGTJ010014632.1 coordinate 4,765, forward strand.
GGCTTTCATGTGTACAGTACTGGATTAACAGTTTTGTTAGTAGTAAAACATCAGGGCTTCAGTTCAGCAGTTTTTGTTAGGCTTGATTCTTTGGCTCATTGGTGCAGCTCGAACCTCTGATATCACCTTCATCATTCACATTCATAGTAATCAACATCTGCCTGCTGCTCTTCATGTCAGACCTGCTGTTTCCAGAACTGTGTTTAAAGCGTTTACAACTGAAATCAGTTCTGATTAGCTGAAGCTCCAGGAGCAGAACTTCAGTCAGCTGCTCATGCAGTGATGTTTCTCTCTCTGTGTGTGTGTAGCTGCTGGAGAGACAGCGGGCTGTGGACAGTATGGTGGATCTGCTGCAGTTGTACTCTGAGCAGGATGAAGCTTACAGTGATCTGGTGGAGGCCACCACTGAACTCTACCACTATCTGCTGCAGCCCTTCAGAGACATGAGAGAGCTCGCCATGCTGCGCAGACAGCAGATCAAGGTAGCACACACACAGCACATTTGTGATCACAAGAATAATTATTAGCGTTTTTAGTCACGTAATGCTTATGTGATGGGAATAGATCTACATATATTGCAATAATCAACTATTTTAATCCATACTTTTACTGTAATAGTAAAAAAGTAGTAAACGTATTTGAGAGGGTTCCACATGTAATGCTGGATATGCAGAGAGTGGCAGAGCATGTGTTTGATCTACTGTAAGCCACAGCAGCATCTGGTTTACATTAGCTTGTGAAATTTGTGTGTGTCCGAACATTCTGTTCCAACAAGAGTTGCTTTCTCTCACACACACACACACACACACACACACACGTTTGTGTGTAATCTGCTGCTTAGCAACAGTTTTTTGGTGTGTCCAAATAATCATCAGATCTAAAATTCCCTAAATAATTCATCTGGGTGATGTCAGGTGTCTGCCTAAAAACAAGAACAGCCAATCAGATTAACGCATATCTGGAAAGAAAAAAGTCTGCCATTAAAAGCAAAATATTAACACAAACCTCTGGATGTTTGTGTGTTGAGACATGATGTTGTTTCGTGTGGTCTATTTTGTGTCAGATCTCTCTGGAGACAGAGCGTTTGGGCCCACGGCGTGTAAATTCTCTGAGGAAGGAGGATGAGGACTGGCAGAGGAAGGCCCATATTGCTGTTCTGTCCATACAGGACCTGACTGTCAAATACTTTGAGACCACCGCACGGGCTCAGAAGAGTAAGACACACATCTGGCTCTCTTACATCTACTTACACTTACTACACCCAGAGTCTTCATGCTGTTGTTGTACTGTGTGTATGTGTCAGTGATGTACGAGCGCATGCGTGCTGACCAGAGGAAGTTTGGGAAAGCAGCATGGGGCACTGCCGTGGAGCGCATGGAGAAACTACAGTACGCTGTCTCAAAGGAAACACTGCAGCTGATGCGTGCCAAAGAGATCTGCTTAGAACAGAGAAAACACAAACTCAGAGAGGAGGTACAACACACACAAACACAAACACTGACAGACTCAGAGAGGATGTACAACACACACACACACACAAACAAACACTGACAGACTCAGAGAGGAGGTACAACGCACACACACAAACACTGACAGACTCAGAGAGGAGGTACAACGCACACACACTAACACTGACAGACTCAGAGAGGAGGTACAACGCACACACACTAACACTGACAGACTCAGAGAGGATGTACAACACACACACACACACACACACAAACAAACACTGACAGACTCAGAGAGGAGGTGCAACGCACACACACAAACACTGACAGACTCAGAGAGGAGGTGCAACGCACACACACAAACACTGACAGACTCAGAGAGGAGGTACAACGCACACACACAAACACTGACAGACTCAGAGAGGAGGTACAACACACACACATCATCCGTGTGTGTTTTTGGTGTGTGTATCAGATGCAGTGTCTGCAGGCTGGAGAAGATGCAATAGTGCGTCTGGACCAGTTGGAGGCACTATACTATGAGCTTCAGCTGCAGCTCTATGAGATTCAGTTTGAGATACTGAAGTATGAGGAGATGCTGTTGACTTCACAGCTGCAGAGTCTGCGCAGACAGATGAGTGGTGAGCGTCAGTTGTTTGATATTTCAGCGCTGTGTATTGTTCCCCACAGCAGACCCTCATGTATGTGTGTTTCCAGAGAGACAAGAAGAGGTGGTCTACTACGACACGTATGAAAGCCCTGATGCAATGAAGGCCACCCATGACCCGGTAAACCCTCTGACCCCTCCTACAGATGATGTTGCCAAGTTACAGTTGAGAACTCGCCAACTGGAGGCCAGAAGAGGCCGGATCACTGCCAAGAAAGCCTACCTCAAAAACAAGAAGGTAAGAACCAATCACAACTGATCTTGTGTCAAAACAAAAAAACATTTTAAGTAGAATATAAAAACTATCCAGGTAAAGCAGATGGGGTCGGCAGATCAGCACAAAACTGAAATCTGTTTGTCTCATTCATCAGACTGATCTATTGTGGTTTAATGGTTTCTTTCCAGGAAATCTGCATCATCAATCACACTCAGAAAGTGCAGCATCGACAGAGTGGCCTAGAACACTTTTCCAAGCATGCTTTGCAGCAGGTTAGTGTACAGAGAGCACATGCATGTGTCATATATTCCACCTTGTAATACATGACATCATATATCCCACAGGATGAAGAGGAGGAAGATGAGCGAATCAATCAGGAGCGGCAGAGAACTCTGGATGGTCTGCGCAGCTTTAAACAGGTCAGATGCTTCTCTGCTCAACATTTAATCCTCATGCTGGTGGTAGTCACTGCACATATAGTTGAGATGTGTAGACAGTCCTGGAGTCAACAGGTCACTTTAACATTCCAGTTGTATAATGAAAGTTCACACTGACGTGTTCACTGTTTGCTGCTGCTGCAGATGTTTTGAGCTGTATGTTTGCACTGGTGTGATTCACGGTGACCTCATGGTTCTTCTGTGCACAGCGTTACCCAGGTCAGGTGACTCTCAAGTCCACACGACTGCGGCTGGCGTACTCCAGGAAGAAAACCAGCTCAAACCAAACCACTGCCAGACCAGAGCAGCCCCAGATGCAGGCTGCAAGTGTGCAGACAGAAGATGTTCTAGAGGGGCCGGACCATCACACAGGCATCCCGGAGCTCCGCAGACCAGAACGTTTCCTGTCTTTACCGCCGATGGGCACTGGCAACCTTCTTCCTCCAGCCGCACCTGCATCACTTATTCCCACCAGAGAGCTCCTGCTGCTTGACTCCTCCACCTCACCCATCTCTCCTCCACCACCACCACCCCCTCCTCCTCCACCACCACCCCCTCCTCCTCCCCCTCCCCCCTCCTCTCTAGAAGACACTCCTGTGGACCCTCAGGGCCTGGCCAGAAGCCCCGTGCAGCAGCACAAAGCAGAAAGCCCCCTCACCCTTTTTTCTGCCAGATTCTTTGACAGCAGTCAGCTAGTTAATGCCCGGAGGAAGTTAAAGAAGACCGCATCCCTGGAGTCCAATCAGTGGAGGAGAGGTGAGACTCAAGCCCAGCTGATGTTCTTGAACCAATATTTTATACAGCTTAATCTCTACTGAGAGCATCAAGTGTGATGTCACTGGCCACAGAAAGAAATCTAAATTGAAGGTGAAGTGTGAGATTTAGTTTATAAAGGTTTATAAAGGTTTCCTAAACAGTAAAAACTTCCTGCCATTGGCCAGTGAAATAGAAAGTTCTGCCCTAGTTCACATCATTGGTTTATCCAGATGTTGACATGTTGTGCTGCTCAAACAAACTTCAAAAAAATCAATGTTTTGATCAACCACAGACCAGACAGGGTAAGAACAGACTGCCGTGGTCTGATGCTCATTGTTGTCCCAGTGACTAAACATCTGCATTTGTTCATAGAACAAAATGAAAACAGTATAGTGATTTAGAGTTCTTACAAAATTGAGAGATGAGTCGAAGTCATTAGCAGCGGCAAGGGCAAGAGAACACACATGACCTCAGCTCATTAAGGTTTTCTTCTCTCTCCTGCAGCCAGTTCACCGATGGACGAAGTTCTGGCCAGTCTGAAGCGTGGCAGTTTTCACCTGCGGAAGGCCGAGCTGCGGGTTCTGGCTCCAGACCCGGACGAGGATGATGGAAATAATATCCTAGCACAGATCCGGAAGGGAGTGAAGTTGCGTAAGGTCCGACGGCAGGAGCGCAGTCCAAAGGCAGCAGCAGCTGAATCGTCTGACCCCCTGACGCGGAGCATTCATGAGGCCTTGCGACGCATCAAAGAGGCTTCACCGGAGTCAGACTCAGAGGATGAGACGCTGCCATCTGCTGACTGGGAGAACTAAATGTTTGCTGTCTCACACACAGTTCCGACCATGTGTTTAAAAGAAACAATATGCTGTCAGTATGAAGATCTGCGCGTGTGTGTGCGTGTGTTTCCTTTACAATCCGTCCAAACACACTCCACACTGAAAGCTGAACTGCTACACAACAACGCCCTCTCGATCACCCGTCCATGCATTACATGAATTTTGTTGTTATTTGTTTGTGTCAGTATGTGTGGTAGCAGAAGAAGATTTGGACTCTTTTAAAGTGTGAATTATTTAGAGGTTTAATTTACTCTAGTCACGGCTGGTAATAATAACTTGGTCAAAAGACAGAAATGAAGCCAGTTTACCAGTTACCAACTAAGATTTTAAAAACTGTTAGACTGTCAACTAAGAACTGTTGTGTGAAGAAATTGAGACATTTTCATTAGTGCTATAATGCAGAATTAAATTCAATAACTGATTGTATTAAAGAAGGGGTGTTCAGTTCTGCTCCTGGAGGGCCAACCCCAGTTTAACTCGCCTGGTGCAGCTAATCAAGGTCTTATTGGACAGACTAGAAATTTCCAACCAGGTGTGTTGAGGCAAGATGAAGCTAAATTCTGCAGGACAGTGGCCCTCCAGGGTCGAGTTTGGACACCCTTGTATTAAAGAATTTTTTATAAGAATTATCACAGAGCAAAGTAGAAATGGATATAAATGTGCTTTAATTGTCATGAAAATGATCTTAGTGATGATAAAAAAATCAGCTTCGTGTTCCTAAATTTAGGAGGGAAAATAATGACATTTTGGATACAGGGTCGTGTTCAGTCATACGAGCCTTTGAACTTTTTATTGCCTTGTTTTTATTGCCTTCATTCATCTTCGCTGTTTTAAGTCATCCATGTTATTTGTCATCAACGGTTGTTCTGTTTGTCATAGTTTATTTATAAATCTGCAGATGACCTAATATCAACTCAACAGGAACATCATCATGGGCTCTACTCATAATCTGAGTGGCTGGTGTTCTAAAAGCTACTGTGGATGTTATTGGTCATCATATATGTGCATGCTGCAGTGTGCGTTTAAAGACCACAGCAAGCGTCATGTGACAGAATCTTTCTTAAACTACTATAAGAATTGAATCATGACAATGTTTAGTCACAGTGTTGTTCAGCACACACAAATGTACGGTCTGGTGTCAGTGGATGTACCCTTAGTGCTCTTCTGTTAATGATGATGAATCTGATCTCAGATCAGCTGGAGGAGGGACTCTTACATGACACTGTGGTTTTTGACTTGTTTTCACCTGTACTGTATTTAGCTTTTTTTAATTACTTTAATCATATGAACTGTTTCTGTATGTTCTATGCTTTCTTATATCAAAATCTTGATTTATTTTCTTGCCATTGAAACACTACAGTCGTGAGCAATTAAAACTCTAATCAGATTGGTGACTGGCAGTCACTAGATGTGCAATATTCTATTAGAAAACTGACACCATACTGCAGTAGACAGCAAATCGAACTGCAGGTTTGACTAAAGGACACATGTATTTATTTAACTAAATATTAAAATTTAAAGCAATATCATAAATATGTAAAATGACCTTTTTTTGAATCTCCAGTTTTGCTTTTACTCTGCTTTTCCAGTCCTTGTACTCTTAACAATTATTTAAAATTGCCCTTTGGCCCTTAAATAAAATATTTTAAGAAATCGGTTATATTTTGTCCTTTCATCTTTCGCAAGTCTTTGGATGTTTGAATGGGCTTGTTTTAGATATAGTCACTCAATATATAACAGTATGTGAGGTAGGGCGCATTATATAAGTGTTGAAACAGTAATATGCCACACTGCAGTATTAACCGGAGGGCTGCAGTATTTGAACGCTGAGTGGCGCTCGTGAACAACGATGCAGTGTCAGGGTGACGAATAGGTCATTGGGTCTGTGTCGTCATGGTAACGAGCGACGCCCACTGTGTTGTGGGCGTGGCTAATCATGCACGCAGAATGACTACACTATGCGTGTGTGTGTTTCTACCACATGTCCGCGCAAGGATGGTAAGCCACACACACCTACATTGTGTGTGTGTGTGCCTACAAGCCAGCGGTCCCCACGAGGGAAACTGATTATGAAACATACTAAATGATGCTTTTTTTTAAAATAAAAAGCACAAAGGTTTCTGTGAGGGTTGGGTTTAGGGGATAGAATATACAGTTTGTACGGTTTGAAAGTCTTAAGTATAGATTGTTTTTTTAAATACAATTTTGCACGTCATATCCGAAAGTGATAAGTACATAATAAATAACTCACTGACTAGCAATTGTCAGATCCTTGTCTGTTTGAGAAGTTAATATAACACAACAGGTACGCATCAGGTAATAATAACTCGAGTTATTGACTTGTTGGCTTTGGTTTATAGGGAAAACTAGTTGCGATGAATATAATGTAATATGATCTGTCATCATTAACTCACCTCATGTTTCAAACTCGTGTAACTTTCTTCTGTGGATAACAAAATGTTTTGATCTTCAACTAACCCTGAAAGTGAAGCTCCATTACAGACAAAACACACATTCAGGCGTCGTAACATGACTCCATAATGCAGCGCAACACGATGTCAATCAGGAAGTGACTGAAACTTCACTGAGGAAACCTGATAACAGACACCTGCTCGTTTAATTTCCCGCCTTAACCTCGGGCACACTTTCTATAGCCATAGTGGTTTGTCTACAGTACTAACTGTATATTCTATCACCCGACCTAAACTCAACCATCACAGAAAACCCTCTGCTGGTTTACATTTTCATAAAGATCATTCTGTGTGATCTATATGCTTGTTCTCTCATGGAGACCTAAAAATGTCCCAACAGGGTCAAAATTGACTGGTATTACTATACTTAAGGAGATATTTAGTCCTCATAATGTAGTGAATACCAGAAACACACACACACACTTACACACAGTCTGTCTGTTAACAAATCAGTTGTTTATTAACATTGAAATATGATTATATTTATAGGTTTTAAACTATAAATCATAATTTTGTGACAATTGTAACTATGTGTACTGTGTGTACATACAATGTAAATTCATGTTCAATAAAGCATTGCAATGGAAAGTCAGTCTTTATATTGTAGGTCATTGAGTTGAAAACTCTGACCTGCAGGATTTATCATGTTAAAGGTTTTAAAGAGAAAAACAACACTGCAAAAAAAGTCCCCTTTAATTTTACTATAAACTCAGAATTACAATTGTGTGTTTCAGTTTGTAGCATTTTCAATATTTGAAATGATCACTCAAACCAGAAGTAAATCATAAACATATGACAATAAAGCCATCCAGTGTGTCAAAAACATCCTGCTGCAAAGCCCTTAAAGTTTTTTAGATAGACATGAATGAATCTTCACGCAGGATCAATAATGCGATGAGCTGCAGGACAAAAGCAACTTCACCTGTACAAGAGAGCAAAGGATTCCCCCACAAAATCAAATATTTTAAAGTTTCTTCTTAAAATGATTCAACTGTTCATAAATATTGCCAGGTTCCCACACATTAAAAACAGCCGCATTTCCACGTAGCAAATAATAAAATAGGAAAATTAAGAACAAACCATGTTAGTACTTAAAATAACTAGAATGAATGCAGCCACTGTGATTAAAAAAAAAAAAAAAATATATATATATATATATATATTTCAATAAATAACCAGAAATTGTACAGTATCAAGTAAACCATTGCACTTCAAAACAAAAACAAAACAATCGAACAATATACAATTTAACTTCATCTCAATCACATAATCAGGCCCTTTAGACAAGTGCACTAAAAAAATCTGTCAGATTTATGTTTAGAAAGTGTTAATAAAGGAAGGACTGTTTATATGCACTCCAGTGAGTGTGTGTGTGTGTGTGTGTGTGTGTGTTTCTTGTCTCTATATCAGAAAAGAGTGATGTAAAATACCTGATAGTGTGTCCGAAGTTCGTTTCTCATAGTTTTCTCTTGTATTGCTCAGATTGTGGAAGTTTATTAATGGAAGATTTGCAGGATGTTTGATGTTCAGGCTGGTCCAAATGCAGGTCCACTGAAATGCTTTTCTTATCCAATCCTGCAGTGTTTTATCTGTTTAGATATGATCTGTCAATCAAACCTTCATTCATAGTTACATCATCATATAATCAATGCAGATTTGTCTCTGTTGTATCATGTTTATAGGAAACATAAGTGAGCAGAACAGGACAAGAGTTAAAGTAGGACATCTTTCAATAGTGCTGAAATAAAACAAAATCATAAAAACTCTCAAATCCCCCATTCTCAGTAGGGCAGCAGTGAGAAACCAGAGGCAGATGCAGTCAAATGTGTCACAGATGTTTGTATGTGTATGTATCTGAATGAAGGCAAACCCAGCATGTGTGTGTGTGTGTGTGGACACGCTGCATTAACATGCGTGTGGAATATGAACTGATCACAGCAGCTCTTAGACTCAGTGACGTTCTGACATGGTGACAGTGTGTGTGATTCTCTGGCCTGCGTGTGTGTGTTTAACTGCTGCTCTCGATGAGTTTGGCCAGAGCGTCTCGTAGCTCTGTGAGCTCAAAGATTTTCCCGTCCAGCAGTTCAAGCAGTGAACGAAGACTCTTCCGGAAGGTCTCTCCTTCAAGCTGGCTGTTCTCCAGGCGCTGCTCTAGATCTGACAGCCGAGCCTCTAGTTCTGTATTCCTCACTTCTCTCTCCTGATCACAGAGACACAGATACATGAGATGGTGAGACAGGAAATTCCTCCAGACTGTGAGAGATCTGCTCTTCTGGGTTTACCTGTAACTGCTGTGTGAGTGAATCTTTCTGTGTTTGGAGCTGGTTGGCATTTTCAACTTCCTCCTTCAGTTTCTCTAGTTCCTGTGGGAATGAAACAGACTTAGAA
>JAZGTJ010014633.1:0-13983 GCA_036877575.1 Botia almorhae
TGCAGCGGAGAACGGTGCGCTCTTTTCCCCAACGACATGGAGGATCTACTGCGGTGCCTCACCGAAATCAGCGTTCGCCAGCAACAAATTGTAGAGCAGCTGATAACTCGGCAGGACAGGACTAAAGAAGAGCTCGCTGCTGTCCGCGCCCACACCGCTCAGCACGCTTCACTGGCCGACCCCCGAGTGCAAGCCGCCCATCTGCTGCCGAAGATGACGGCCGACGATGATGCGGAGGCGTACTTGCGAGTGTTTAAAAACACCGCTCACCGAGAGGGATGGGCCCGCGAAGACTGGGCGCGGCTGCTGGCGCCGCTTCTCACCGGCGAAGCGCAGCATGCTTATTTCGCGCTACCACCCGCGGCCACTAACGACTATGCGGAAGTAAAGCGTGAGATCCTCACCCAACTGGGGCTCTCTCCAATCTGCGCCGCGCAATGGTTCCGCGAGTGGGAATATAAAACCCGCGTGCCAGCCCGTGCCCAGGCCGCTGAACTGAGTCGCATCACCCAGCATTGGCTGCACGAAGGAGAACCCACCGCAGCGCAGGTAGTGGAGCGTGTGATCATCGATCGCCTCCTCCAAGCCCTGCCACGCCCCCATCGCCAGGCAGCTGGGATGCGAAACCCAGCCACCATTCTCGAGCTAGTGGAGGCGATCGAACTGGCGGACGCTGTTCACCATCGAGAGGCGGGAGAAAGAGCGCCACCGTTTCCCCGGAGGGTGGTCCAGGAGCGACGCGCACCGGAGGGCACCACGCGCACAGTTGGCAGACCGACGGTTCCCGCTCCACTGGACGAGTCAATGCTCACCACTGGACCCTCGCCACCCCTGCGGACCTGGCTGGCGGGCTGCACTGCCCCTCAGGGTGTGCCCGCTGCGGCCTCCGCCGCCACCCAGCCCACCAGCCAGCAAGGGAACCGTCGTCATCGCAAGCAACCCCGTGGGCCTCGTCGCCGCGCTGCTGGCCTCGGACAACGGTGGAGATGGTGAGTCCCCCTCTCAATATCCTAACCCTTTTTGTGATGTGTTCCAGCAGGCAGCAGAGGGGGGCTCATTTGCCAAAGAACAGCGGGAGGACGAGCGCCTCAAGCACTGCTGGGCCGAAGTGCGGGTCGTCGACGGTGAATACGTCCTCCCTCGGCCCCATCCTATAGGGGTTCTGCCGCGCCTGCCCGACCTGCCAAATCACGACACCCAGGACTCCTCCCCCCAGCCCGCTCATACCCTTGCCCGTCATTGAGGTGCCCTTTGAGCGCATCGGAATGGATCTGGTGGGGCCGTTGCCAAAGTCTGCCCGGGGACACGAGCATATCCTCATGATTGTGGACTATGCCACCCGGTACCCAGAAGCGGTCCCCCTGCGGAAGGCCACAGCCAAGACCATCGCGCAGGAGTTGTTCTTGTTGGCGAGCAGAGTTGGCATTCCATCAGAGATCCTGACCGACCAGGGAACACCGTCCATGTCCCGGATAATGGCAGATCTCTGCAGGCTGCTGCAGGTGAAACAGTTGAGGACGACCGTCTACCATCCGCAAACCGACGGACTCGTCGAGCGGTTTAACCAGACCCTTAAGCAGATGCTCCGACGAATGGCCGCGGGGGACAGACGGGACTGGGACCTCATGATCCCCTATGTCCTCTTTGGCATCCGTGAGGTTCCGCAGGCCTCAACTGGTTTCACCCCCTTTGGGCTTCTGTTCGGCCGTCAACCTCGCGGCCTACTGGACGTCACACGGGAGACATGGGAGCAGCAGCCTGCTCCCCACCGCACCGTCGTCGAACACGTGAATCAGATGAGGGAGCGGATCGACCGGATCATGCCATTAGTCCGGGAGCACCTCAGCCAGGCACAACAGGCCCAACAGCGCCATTACAATCGGCCTGCCCAGCCACGAAAGTTCCAACCCGGCGACCGCGTTATGGTCCTGGTACCCACCTCAGCCTGTAATTTTTTTGCATCTTACACTGTGCTCGAAAAGGTTGGGCCAGTCACCTACCATCTGCGTCAGCCGGGAGAAGGTGACCGGAGCAACTTTACCACATCAACCTGCTGAAGAGGTGGAATGGGACCCGGGACCAGCTCGCCGCCCTCAGCCTCTCTGAGCCCGTGGTTGTGGACATCGACCCCCACCTGTCGGCGGCCCAGAAGGCCGAGCTGCAACACCTGGTCGGTCAGTTCACCGATGTGTTCTCCTCCCGGCCCGGACAGACCAACGTCATCCAGCATGACATCAGGACGCCCCCTGGAGTAATCATCAGGCAACAGCCCTACCGAGTCCCAGAGGCTCGCCGGCAGGCTATTGAGGAGGAGGTTCAAGAGGTTCAAAAGGTAGTGTGGACCCCAGCGACGGAGGAAGCCTTCGTGAGGATCAAGGCGGCGCTCACCTCCTCTCCCGTTCTTCGCGCCCCGGACTTAAGCTGCCCCTTCCTGCTTCAGACGGACGCTTCCGACACAGGACTGGGGGCGGTTCTGTCTCAGGTCCAGGGAGGTGAGGAACACCCGATTATCTACCTCAGTCGGAAGCTGTCCCCGGCCGAGAAGAAGTATGCTGCGGTGGAGAAGGAAGCCCTGGCCATCAAGTGGGCAGTCCTGGAGCTACGCTACTACCTCCTCGGCTGCAAGTTCACCCTGGCAACCGACCACGCCCCGCTGCAGTGGATGTCCCGGGCAAAGGACACCAACGCCAGGGTGATTCGCTGGTTCCTCGCCCTCCAGGACTTCCACTTCGAGGTGCGACATCGGGCCGGGGCCGCCCACGCCAACGCAGATGGCCTCTCTCGAATCTGGTCAACTTATGCAGGTCATCAGCGTCGCCCTGGTAACAAACGCAACACACCTGCACGTCCTCATCGCGGGCTGACCGGCCACAGCTGCTCCTCATCAGCAAGCAGCTTTAAAAGCCGCCAACGCTCTCAAAGAGGGTGAGAAGTGTTTTCTCGTTTTAACGCACATGACGACTAACCTCTGTGTTGTTTCCCCTAGAGAGCAGCGAGTGACCGTCAGCCCATTGGTTTGGAGCACGTCAGGACACCCACTCTTCACAGGAACTTGGAGCACCCAGAGCACCAGTCATGCCAGTCTCACCACACCTGCCCATTTCATCACTCTAATTTATTGTAATAAACTTCTTTCATTGATCCTGCCTTGTTGTGTGATTCTTCACCCGTGACAATAGGTAGATCCAAAGAAAACGGTTTACTGTTTCTAGCGATTTTGTGCGATATGATATAACTTGGCAGCTGCATTCCTGGATGCATGAAGATTCGTGAAAAATCCTTGTTGGTTTTGCAGTTTAGTCAGTAAGGCATCCGACTCCTTGACCTGCTCTTTATCAGACAACTTCTTGTATTTTTCTGCATGTTTGGTCGCGCAGTGCTGGTTTAAATTGTATTCCTTGAACACAGCGACCTGTGCACCACAAACTAAGCACACAGCTTTCCCATTAACTTCTGTAAATAAATATTTTGCAGACCATGCTTTGTTAAAAATGCGGCATTCAGGATCAAGGTTTCTTTTTTTTCACATGAGTTGACATTTTGAGGGTCTGAAGGTATGCGCGCAACTGCCACCTGTGCATGCGTTCGTACGTAAAAGTTTTTCAAAATAAAAGCAGCAAGCGTGCATGGCATAAACTAGTTTACATTTACGTTTCTTGTTTGTGAATGACCGCACGGGCCGGACAAGAAGGGATGTGGCCCGCGGGCCGTAAAATGCCCAGGTCTGCTCTATTTATTAGAACGGCTGATAATAAATCGCTGACTCCCTTTCTCGTTTATTTTCCTAAAAAAAATAATAAAAATTCAGGCTGCTGGCAACAGAGACAGATCTATCTCCAACCTCAATTCCTCATTACTCTGAACTGTTTTTTCCCCTAAACCACCCATTAAAACACCTTCTCGTCCACTCTATCAACTCGATCCTCCAAGCCATCTCACCTAGAACCCTCCATAGTATTCAAATGCTTCCAATCCTCTCAGTTCCCTTATAACCTGCCGCTTCCTGATTTTCATTGCTAACATATCGCCTCATTCATGCTTTATCTCTACAGCATTAAAGGCATCTGAACTGGATCCATTAAAGGTTAAGCAATATACATTTTTAAGAAATTAATTACTATTAACTTACTAGCTGCATTTACACCCTCCGTTTTGGCTATCACTCCATTAAACAGCTCGCATTCTCAATGCAATGTTTATTTTGGCCTTCTTTGGTTTTCTCTGACGCTCCAAATTAACCATCACTTAACACTAACTTCATCCCTAATATCCATCCTACAATCACAGTCTTACAGGTTTTGGATAACAAAATAGTTTTCTTTTTTAAATCATCCCCTCTATTTTCGTCTCACCAATCACATCATAGCTTCTTTACATGTTACTTCAGGCCACAGTTTACGGGCAGAGCCTCGTCTTTCTCTTTTTTTAAGCACTGGCCGAGCCCTCCCCACTTGAATAGCTGTAAGCCTGTTTTGCTAGGCATCATCGGATGCCCACTTTCGCGACAATGTGCATATTGCTTTGCTTTATTCCGCTCCCCGTTTGTTTCGCAAGTGAGCCCTCCTCATTTGTTTATTTCGTTCTTACACCACCTTTAAAATTCAATTTAAAATTTTCTGTGTATTCGTATGCACCGTTAAGACCCGAGTAAAGGATGCAGAAGTGAAACTTGTAGGATCTGTTTGTCTTAGTTTATTTCCAAACTATCCGACCGTTCACAGAGTTTACACGTCCGATGCTGCAAGCATCTCTGCGAAAGCTCCCGTTTTAAAAAGCTAAAGCTGCTGTGTTTCATTTCGCCCTTATTCCATTTCCCTTCCGTTACGTTCTTTATACGTTTCTTGCCCGTTTTTTTTATTTCGCTTCAGGTTTTTTGTGTATTCATTTAATACCGTTGACACCTGAGTAATGAGTCAAGCAATTTTGTGATATGCAGAATCCTTTTATTGCTAGTACCATCGCTTTCATTTACGTCCAAGCTACCCGACCTCTGACGGGGCATACCCATCCGGTGGCCTGAGCTTCTCAAGCTCTCGTCGGATGCTGCGAGAGCCCTTCCAGTCGAGCTTTGTGCTTATCCCATCAAAGTTCGGGAGGAGCATGGTCATGTAATCCAACCGATCTTTGCACAGGGTTCGTATATATAGCTGTCCCTCACCTCTGTCCCATAACAGTCATGCAGCATCCCCCCGCCACCACATCGCCTCACTTTTGGCTGATATCTACCTCAGTCAAGGATGGGGGAGTAGTCTTGGTTCAGGACAAATTCTGGACAGCACGTTTAATATGTATCTATGATAATTCGCGTTTGCATGTTAGTGCGAACTCGTGAATTAACAATTAAAGTATTGTTTCTGAACTTTCTGCAAGGATTTCTAAAATCTTTTCTAAAACTCAGAAGTGGAAGTGTTTTAAATGTCACAGAGAATGTGAGCAGCAGTAAAGTCTTTTCTGCTGCTAAAGGTCGATTTTCAAAGGTGGGTTTCAGTCTCGACCTGTAAGTGACCTTTACCTCCTTACACACACATCCTCCCCTCTCTACCTCTCTCTGCTCTCTTTCCTTGTGATGTTTTCTAATCAGATAAATTGACTCACTATGGGCTTTTACATTTCCTTTACGTATGTGCATATACAGGGCACTTTTCTAAACATTTGACACAGTTAAAAAATGAATTTAATTTAAGTTAATTTTGCAGCCCTGTTACTGGCACAACATACTGACTTTTTACTTTTGTTTTTCAAAGTTTGATGTTAATAATATTCATTTAAAAAGAGCAAAATCTCAAATTTTGGTAACAGGGTTGCAAAATATAAAGCCCCCTATGAATAGAAAGCATCTGATATTAAATTGAGAGTGAACTCTTGTGGTTGATGTTTGGGATTTTCTGAAGATTATTGACTGTCTGCTCTAAAAATTAAAACAATTGACTTAATTTTTTTTTCAGTTTTGTAGCTCTTTTCTCATATAAAGCAGTTGCACAGATAAAATAATGATGGCTTTTAAAGCCGCTTCCTGTGCTTGTGACCTGAGAGAGATAAAGTGAGAAAGTGAAGTGTCTGACTGCAGTGCTGCCTGAATCAATATATCACATCTGCCTGGAACCTTCAGCTCATTTCTGCCACATCTCTTTAAAAGCATTCGGGACAACAGGTGTATGGATTTTACCCCCATATCATATAACAAAAACCTCAAACTATAAATAACCTCAAATTAGCCTCATTCTCACTCCTGTATCGCAAGTAATAAACAGGGTTTTTTTTGTTAAGAGCTGTGGCACAGTCAGAAATTTGATCACATGACCATCTGCCCAAGATTCTGATTGACCAAGCTGTATGCCTCTAAAGGTATGTATCTGAAGGTCATTTATTTGATCTTTGAGTTAAATACTCAAGATAGAGTTGTCCTGTAGATCTGAGATACAGAGAAAAACCTCTCTGTATTGATATTGTATCATCAGTGTAGTGACTGGACATCAATACAGTTATCAGATGTTCAGGAAGCTGTTTAACTAGAGAGAGGTAAACAAACCAACCTGCTCAACAGCACAGCATCCATACGTGAGGAAAAGGTTTTTAAAGGCTGAGGCTCACATGTAGCTGAGATTCAGTACATATAGAAATGCTGTGTGAAGTGTAAGGAATATTCTAGTAGAAATCCAGGTAAATGTTATTAATTAGTAATTCTGAAGTTTATGAGATGACAGGAAGCCGCTCTGACCGGGTGAATCTCAACTCAGTTGTCCTCACAAACTGCACCACCCAACCACATACAATTACACCACATTTAATGTGTAATGTGCAGCCACTGTATGTGGAACTGGTGTTTTGGATGAATGAGATTCCACTGTTGACAAGGCTATCAAGTCTGAGGACAAATAGCAGACAAAATAACTTATGAGTTAGGACACAGTGTTGTTGTCAACAAGACTCCTCCACTCTACTGTCTCCTGCAGGTTAATCTGTTCAGCTTCATCTGTAAATACAGTGTGTACATGTCTCATCTCTACACAGAACATAGGGAATGTGGATGCCTCTTTAATTCACAGCGAGCCACAGCTTTACTTTAATCTGCCTTGCTAATTTTCTTCTGCTCTGCACCT
The DNA here is from genome assembly GCA_036877575.1 of Botia almorhae. Taxonomy (NCBI): domain Eukaryota; kingdom Metazoa; phylum Chordata; class Actinopteri; order Cypriniformes; family Botiidae; genus Botia; species Botia almorhae. Next base: position 7,101 of record JAZGTJ010014633.1, read on the forward strand.
GCAGGACATCGTACTACATCTAATACAAAGAAATGCAAAGTATAATCAATAGCGATAATGACATTGCTGGGTACTCTGCTTTTTTTAATTTTTTTATTTGCCAAAATCTTTCACATGACTATAAACTGGTCTTTATGAAGCTTTAGGGTTTATAAAATCTAACCCTAATCCCAATGAACACACATACTAATAAAAATGTATATCTTAATTCCACTGTAAGCCTCTTTGGACAAATGCGTCTGCAGAATTGTAAATGAATGAAGCCACAGGATTAGGGGATCTATGTGGCACTAGTATCTGAATATAATCTTTACTGTAGTAAATCTCACAGTGTGAATGTGTGTAAGTTCTGTTTCTTACTCTTTCACTCCTGCACAATATTTTCATTCTCTCGCTCTTTCTGCACATATGGTTATAATACCTTTATGTCACACCAATTAGTTCCACACCAGGAGGCAGAAAGAGACAACAAGAGAGACATTGTCTCAAAACTCCTCTTTCTCTCTCACCCTCTCTCTCTTTCTTTGTCTCACACACATACACACTCTATCTGTCTCTCTCAAAAACTCTCTCTCTTAATCTCTCTCTCATGTATCTGGATGCTGCTGATGTCATTGTAAGGACCACCCACTGACCCAACGATGGAATCCAATGGCGTGAGTAAGGGGATCTTGTGTTCAGCCTTTCCTTATCGCTTCTGTAAGATTAACTAGTGTATTGGAATTGTTGCTTGAACTTTTTAGAATTTGGTCTTTACCTTGAACCCTGTACACAATTATAATCTGACTCTAATTTTAAATAATAAAAATCCCAATCTGCTGCTGGCCATAATTTGTACTTCTCATACTTTTTATTCTTTCATTAGGGATCTCAATACCGAGTTTAGTTCAAACAGAGCTGGCAAACAGAGCAATGGAGACCAGGAAAACTCATAAACGTGAGAACAGGCAATGATCGGGGCAGGCAGCAAACAAACAAAACAGTGTTCAGGCAAAGTCAACAGGCAGGCAGCAAACAATCCAAAAATGCAATCCAAATCAGAGTCAAAAGGCAGGCAGCAAACAATCAGAAAACCATAAACAATCTAATAGAAACCAGGTAGACAATAACAATAAATGGTCTGTAATGTTAGCCTGGGCAAAACAAGACATCGCACAGAGTGAACAGAGTCAGTAATCAGCCCCAGATACGGGGCCAATGGGAAATTTAGTCCGAATTGGGATTAGTACTCAGGAGAGGGTTCCCTCTGTTGGTGGCGGAGCAGGAGCCTCCTCCGTAACAGAGCAATTTATTTACTCGGTAGGCATCCTCACTTTTTCATGATAGGAGGGGCCTGTTCCCGGAGATCACCCTCCGAACCTCCAACCGGGGCACCAGCGGGCTTAAGCAGGGACACATGAAAAGTGGGAGAAATGCGGTAGTTAGCGGATTTTTGTACTCACAGGACAGAGGAATTGGTTCTTCTAACGCATGAACAGATGATGTAAGGGAGAAGAGATGGGTGATAAAATGGTGGCCCTGGGGAATTATGCACATGCCGACGTTTAAATGGCCAAATATGGGAAAAGGTTCACGTTTGGAGCAAAATGGATTCTGTCAATTTTCTCCTTGAGGAATGAAGTTTGGAATTCAACAGTCTGCAAACACTTTTTGAACTGTGAGGAAATGTACATCTGAAACAGCGTTGTGTGGTGAGATTTAAAAAAAGTATCAAATGGAGAAGATAAGGGATGGCATAATTGTTAGACAGGATCCAGCAAATAGTTTCAGACAGTTTTTATAAAACAAGCTTGTCTACTACTTCGGCCTCTACTAGAGCAGATTGAATAATATCACTGATGATGTTTTTGTGGATGGTGGGTGGCTGGTAACGCTGATGGTGGAAGTATGTGAGGTGGCAATAGGCTGAGCAAGTGGGGAAGGGGTGAACAGTTCGGCCAGGAGAGAGACAGGCTGGCTGAGGGCCTGCTGTGGTGGCAAGGCACTGAAGAAGGACCCAGTACTGTGTGGGAGGCGGCAGGAAAGCTGCAGGGTGCAAGACCTGTGTTCGGCAGCCCTTGTTTGGACATGTGGATGTGAAAGAGGCAGAGGGAAAGAGGTTTGTCGACTGGAGAGTAACGTATAAATCATACAGCTGTGCTTTAATCTACATGAAAACTGGATGTCAGAGTTTTGTAGGGCTTGTCTTAATATTTTACAGTCAATTTTTCTATTGCAGGAATGGCTGGATAAGATGGAATGAAAGCTGATGCAGAGAAAGAGGGTGGGTGTAACACTGGTGGGGACGAAGCTAGACCTCGGTGTATTGGCGTGCATGGAGTGGAGTGGGTGAGCCAATGCCGCCAAAATGAGGATGGAGGCCTGGCAGAGATGTCCGGTGCAGAAGATCACTCCTTTGGTAAATGAATTCTGTGTATTTTAAACTGATCATATGTTGTTTTTTACATATTTTCATCAAAACTGTTACACCAGCCCTATCTTCTCAACTGAGCCATGCTTAGGTCCACAGATGTCTGGAGAACTTCCAATTCACCCATAGAATGGATTGTGAAGCAGGAAGCTAGAAAATGCTCTCAGTCAATTTCCGCTAGCTCATTTGTCAGTAGGGCCATTTGTCAACAGCCGTATTGATTTAGCAATGTGCTGCAGATTGGCTGGAGGTTCTGTGTTGTAAATCAGCTCGCAAATCACGGAAAAGCCGTGGATCAAACATTATCAAGAGATCAAGACTTCACAGAGCAGGATACAGGCAGAACTACAACTTTAAGAAGAGGAGGCATCAAATATTAATAAACTGGCCTTTCAAAATTTAGTTTTGTTGAATATCTGAAAATATAAATAAAAATCTCTTGGGAACTTTTAATTAATTATTCTAATTACATTATGAATATTTTAATTATTTTTGGTATGTAATCTGAATATATCCCAATGACCTTCAGAAGCAAGAGAAGCTTGTGTAAGTGTGTTTGTGTGTGTGTGTGTGTGTGTGTCTAATTATATTTTATAGCTGTCAGAATGCAAGCACATCTGCAATGGATCTGACGACCCCACCCACCCCGACTGGTTCAACGGTGTAGTGTCATGTGTTCTGCTAACTCTGAGAGCATCATTGAGTTTCAGTGTGTGACCTTCAGCAGACATCTCTGTCCTTTGTCCAAAAAATGTGACTTTAAAGCTGCATATAATCTTAATTATGCTCCATAACTTCACTTGTTAGTTCCACCAAAGTAAGTCTCGGTGACAGAGGCCCCATCTGTCCATAGTCCCCTTAGTGGTGGGCCCCTGTCTGCCTACAGTCCCCTCACTAAGGATCCCCATCTACCCATTTCAAAATGACCCCTAAACATCATGGAAAACAATATAAAACTGTGATTGATTGCTTTTGATCTAAGTCGAATCGGTAACGCTTTAGATTACAACCCGCAAAGAACTGCGTAAGTATATTCAATTTACGGTGTACGTTTCTGTAATTATAGTGTACCTATAAAGAACGTATGACTAGTTAAAAGGAAACAACATGTTACGTTTGGGTCATAAGGGGGTAACAAACCAGATAATTAACATGCAACAAACCGCGTAAGTAAACTAAAGTTAACGCATATCTTTTTTTGTAATTATAGTGTACCTATTCAGTACCTATGGGGGAATAATATGCAACGTTTGGAAAAAAAAGGAGTAACAACCAGTGAAATTATAAATCATTTATACTGTAAGTATTTTAAAACTACTACCCATTGTAATATTACGTGGTATGATATGTATGACCAAAACAACAATCTTATGTTATATGAGTGATATGAGTGAAGACGATATACTTTTCATAATTTTATATTGGTAGCCTATTTTTATTACAGGGTATTTTTTAACCATGTGGTAGGTCTACAAATTCTATTATTAAAGGATACATTGTGGAGATTACTGAACAACAAAACTGGACATGAGTTAACAAGTTTCTGTTATGATTTATAATTCACAAGTCTACTTACCTTATAGAAGATTATTCGTCGATCTCAGATGCACCAGCAACTTCCTAACACCACTATCAGCAAATAACTTGATACTGCATGATATACCATTAAGGTTCAGTGCAGCTTAAAGCAAGCAACGTTTTAGTTGCAGTGTAATATATATATATATATATATATATATATATATATATATATAAACTGTACTTTCAACATTATAGAACATTGACAGAAAATAACCTACATCAGTATAAGTGGACTATAAGGGCACCATAAGATCAACAAATAAAGTGTTAAATTTACATCAGAATTAGATATTTTCCCATAGTTTTTTCATGAGAATGTATATTGTACAGTTATATATACACAGTTTGTAATGTTTGGGTTAGTTTTACAGTAGCTGTGGCCATCTTTGTTGTGTGCAGTTACCATGGTTAATAGGGATGTAATGGTACATGTATTGGTAGATACCTCACTAGCAACTGTTTCTATGGGCCGCTATACATAAGATATCAGTCGTATGGGAACGATGTGCGAACCCTCAGGTGCAAGTTTACTGTGCGTCTGCAACCCTAGTTATGTGCATGCACATTACTGTGGCATCTTTGAATACTCTTACTGTAAGAGACGCAGTTTAAAACACTTTACACATTCTTCGTAAGTGGCGGTCCGCCAGGCGCTGGATATTTTGCTTTATAAAGTTTTAAATTATTATATTAAATATGTTTATATATGTAAATAGTTTTCTTACACAAATGAATCAGTTTGCATCAGAAGACCTTGTGTTCCCCCCAGAGCTGTGTTGATCAGTTTTTGCTCCCACACGTGGCTTCCGTAGGGTTTTCATCCACAGTCCTGTATTTTGATGGTTTCAATACTTTTTCTTTTGGGCCGATTCATCTTTGATTAAAAAACAAACAAACATCTGATAGAAACCACAAACGAAACAAACACTTACATGAACATAAATGTAGTAATAAAAAAATACTTTTCATCTACCTCACACTGTGAAGAATTGATTACAAACATTAACATGAATCGGCGTATGATGTCAAAGTATCGCGAGACAGCAGACTTCGTCTTTCACTGAACCTTTTTACTTGTTGACACATTTTCAGGAAAGTAAGTTTCCGTTGTTTCTGTTCTCTGTTCATTTTGTAGTCATTTGTAGTTATTTCAACATTGGTTTTCTGTGTTTGTCTCCATTGGCGTTCCTTATTGCCTTGGTAACACTTATTTATTTAAAGCAGGGGTGTCCAAATTTGGTCCAGTTCAGTAATACTTTATTATGTATTGCCTCCCTAACTTTACAATGTTTGCATTTCACCATCATTTACATGACCCCTCGCTGGAGGTCTGCTTCTTTTTTCACTTTCAGCATCACAGTGTTCACACCCCTTATTTTTTGGATTTATTACTTCAGCACACACACACACAAACACTGGTAATCCTATCATTATGGTGACATTCCAAAGGCATAATGGTTTTCATACTGTATATACTGTATATTCTGTCATCCTAAACTAAGCTTACCCCTAAACCTAACCATTACACTACATTTTCTGTATTTTTACATTTTCAAAAAACATAATTCTGTATAATTAATGAGCTTTCTTTCCTCATGGGGACCAAACAATGTCCCCACAAGATCAAAATTTCATGGTATTACTATAATTGTGGGGACATTTGGTCTACCACACACACACACACACACACACACACAAAACAAAGTTTATCAGATAGCCTGAAGTTATTTGTTTTCCAATGCAACAACTTTTTGACATTGTACAAACTATATTTCTGTACTTGTGAAAACAAGCTCATACCTGTGAAAAATAAGTTTAGACATTGAATGAGTAATTCATTTAAATCATTGTTTTTTCTTCCTCTGTTTAATTGTTTATTATTTTTGTTTTGTTTTTACAGTTTTACAGTGTTGTTGTTATTTAAAATTGTTACTGTTTATTGTTGTTTACAAAATAAATTAGGTTAAATTCTTGTTTTAATTAGCTCTTTTTGCTTCAGTTGTGTTACTGTGCTTTTACAAGTACTAATTTAAAACTTTGTGAAATTTGAGTTAATGCTAAAGCTAGGTTTTCATGGTATTTGGAACTGGACCAGGAACGTTGTCTTGTTTCACTGTGTACTTGTATATGGTTGAAATGACAATAAACTCCACTTGTAACTTGTAACTTGTAAGTAGGTTTAACTGTTCCAGCATACTAGTTTAATATTGTCTTTACCCTGTAACCACGCAGAACAAGGAGGTAAAAAGCACCACTATAATTTACAGCCCGCAACTGTTGTATTTACCCTGCACAGAACAAGGAAGGAACAAGTTGTACTTAAACACAAAACAAGAATATATTTGCACAGTACTTACAGAGAAAAAATATTGCAGTAGTTTTAATTGTTTGATTGCCAAATTAAACTACATTTTTATATATTTTTTAAGCTATATAAACAGTATACATCCACTGAAATAAAGTCAAGTCAAGTCAACTTTATTTATATAGCGCTAAATTACAAAATGTCATTGTTTCACAGCAGCTTTACATGTATGATATATTTAGGCCGAGTACACAGCACACACAGACAGACACACAGACAGACAGACAGACAGACACAGAGAAAACAAGGTAGGAGAAACACAGGTGATATTATGCAGGTTATACAGTCATATATGGGGTATGAACCGATAGTATGAAAATAATATTAATAATTAGTGCAAAATTAAAGCTGATTACAGCAGCCTCTTGACGGGCAGTACAAGGGCAGGGGAGCTGCAGCCAACGGTGGCGAGGAAAAAAAACTTCAAAAGGAGACAAAACCTCGAGAGAAACCAGGCCCAGCCAGGAGAACCAGTTCTCCTCTGACAATACTGCTGCATCTCTACAAGCTCGCCAGTGCTTGCACAA
>JAZGTJ010014634.1:0-13983 GCA_036877575.1 Botia almorhae
TTTTAAGGATGTCCTCATTTGGTACAACGCTATAAAACATAGTAAATAAAGTTTTTTTATTTTATAAATGCAAGAAGTTTTCTGTTCGAGTGTATGTTGGGTGATAGTGTTTATAACTAGCTTTGTATTAAAACAACAGTCCAAGTTCCAAGTCTATGGAATGTCCAAATGTAGATAAGTGATTAAGAAAATCCCATTAATCATGTACAGTAAAAATAACCCATAAGTTTTACAAAAACAGACAAAATATTTTATCCTTTGCAATCGAATGCTTTGAACAACCATTGTAGTTGTTCAAAAGAAAAATAGGTCATAAATATCATTAAAACGTATGTGTGGACCACTGTGTGATGACTCGTAGTAGAAATGATGAGATGTGCCTCCGTATGGTTCAAAGATCTGTGTAATGGTTTGGTTCGTCAGCCAGTGTAGTGTCACATGACTGCCACAGAATGACATTTCACCTTAAGGGGAAATCTGAAAATAGCAGGTGTTGCTTAAAGGCCAACAGACCTCAGATAGTCGTACTGTTGACTCTGTTGCATTTAGATGTACTAAAATCTGTTGTTTTGTGTGTGAATCCACTATATTAGGCATCTTACAGTATATCTGCCAAATAAATAAATGTGTATGTAGAGATTAAACTGATGGGATTGATCAGGGGAATTAAAACTGTTCTGTCAAGTCATTGTGGTTTTTATTAAGTTACTGGTAAGATATTTTAATGCAGACCTACTTAATACTACTGTACTATACTGTACTGTAATTCACTACTGAGGACTGAAATCACAGTGAAGAGACGTGTCTCAAGGGGATTAACAAGTTTTAGAGAGGTATGGCAAAATAAGATATCAAACCTTTGTGAGCCCCAATCAAACAAGCCACTCTGTGCTGATTAACAAACATATGCATGTATATGCGTTTATAGACCAAGAGACTTGATTAAAAATTATTTAGCAGGCATAATTTAAAATGCTTTTGCGAGAAGTCATTTTGAATTTAGTATCTTCTAAAATTGTAATTTGCTTCACAAATTTGTGCACTCCACCAGATTAAGCCGGAACTTCTCCAAAATTCATCCACGCAAAACTAACACCCGTCATCATTTATCTGCTCTCTGGTTGTATCAAAGTCATATGACTTACTGCTTCTGGGGAACACCGAAACAAGCGGAATAGCGTGAATAAATGATAACAATGTTTTTATTGATATTTTAAATGATTTCTCAATTAATCTCAAACTGGATTCTCTGAAGTGTATTAAATGTGTATAAAATGTAGTAAGAAAAGGTACAAATTTACTAAGAGTGGGAAAGATGCCACCCACAAAAAACACTAAAAGTTAGCAATTACTTCCTGTGTTCTTTGCTCTAAACACATTAAAACTCACTTTAGCTGTTTTTATGTGCATTTAAACGCAAGATGCAACAAATCCCTGCAGACACAAGACCATCCCAAACCACAAAGACCAAAAACACTGTGCAATGCAGAGCTGGTATGTTTTGTGAGTCATCTATGAGTAATATATTATGAGTAATATGATTTTCATGGGCTACAGACACCTGTGGTTTACCATAATCAATACACATCAGAGCATGTCTAAAATGACCAGTAATGGGCCTTGGTTTTTCTGCCCCTTTAATGGACGGGAAAAGCAATTAGCTTCTTTTGCTGATTTGTGTCTGGTAATGTTTTATGATTATGACTGTACATGCACATGCAATTAAAAATGCACTGTAAACCATGAATATATATGGGTGTTTTTTCAATGTGTTGATTTATACAATATGTACTGAATGTGCAAATATAAATATTTGTGTGTGTACTGATACACAAATGTTTATAATGACATCTATAATAACGTAAACATGGTATATGAGAACCATGGTCACACTTCCTGTGTCCTCATACGTGTTTTATGAGAGGACTAGGTTTAGGTGTGGGGTTAAGGGAAGGGGATAGAATTTGATTTCAATTTAGCTGACATTATGCGTATTAGGAGTCCTCATGAACCACATTTGTGAGTGTGTGTCTGTGATGGTGTCTGTGGGTGTTAATTCTCATTTGTAAAAATACTATTAAAATATAGTAAACAAAGTTCTTTAAATTGTAGACCAACAGAGATCTGTGGTCTAATTGTAGACCAACAGAGGTCTATAGAATGTCCCCATTTAGACAGGGAAGTAAACGTGTGTGTGCGCACGTGTGTGAATCAACACATTGAACTTCAATCAATGGAACACAAAGATCTCCAAAATGGTGTAAAACCACCATAATTGCAGCATATGTTGCCATTTACCTTGACCCATCTCTCTCGCTGTCTCTCCCTCTCTTTTAACGATATAGTATTTATGATGTCAGATAGCTAAAGGGAAAAGCGTGCAGGCAGCAGGAGTCGCATGTAGACCTTCAAAGTAAGCTGAAAGAGTGAAGTGTAATCTTGATTCCCCACAGGTGGTCATCATCGGCCCTTCAGATGATTGTAGAACATACTGACATCTCTCAGATATTCATAGAGTTTTGTGTAAAGCATATCTATCACTGTCCAGTTAAAACCGCCTATAGACATTCTCTGAACTGACATGTATTCAAATGCAGACTCGATACGCCTACATAATAAGCTAAAAAACATGAATTATGGTACTAACGATGGGGATTAAAGAGCAGGACTTCTGACGTGGGACTGTGTCACACTGTAATTTACATGAATTGGTTTGCAGCTGTGTCTTGCATAATAACCATATAAATATCCCTCTTACTGGTGTATGACCGGACTGTATGTTATTGACCTCAGGAAAGTTTCCTGTGTGGTAATCAGTGTTACATTTTCCCCTTGAGAATTTCCTTTTTCTGTTTATTTTTTACTTGTTATTGTTCTGTTACATGTACATTGTTTGCTGGCAGGCATATGAAACACAAACAATGTCTGTTTGGAACAACATCTGTTCAGACTGTAAATGCAAATGGAGTTCTTGAGATATGACATAAAACTGCATCATGTGGATAACTGATTAGCAGTTACGTAAACAGAAGCAGGTGTGAAACATGACTGCTGGCGACAGATTATTCAAATATAGGAAAGTCACTACAAATGGGTCTCATTAATTTGTAAATGGATTTGCTTATTAAAGGAAATAAGCAAACAGCTGTGAAAAATAAGCAAACAGACTAATTAAATCAGGTTTTGTTAGTCACACATGATTTGGTCAAAAGATTTTTCAGAGAAAGTACCAATGATCAAAGCCCCACTGTGTCTCTATCAGTGGACACCTCCTAAAATTTTACTACAGTCAGTCATGTTTGGTGGCAGCCATTGAAATTAATATGTAGTGCTATAAGCTTCTCATTGTTTGGACAAACAGGTCTCAATGCCTTAACCTCACAGCACTGGTTGAGCCAGAGGTTGTCATGCTGGACTCCTCGCAGAGCATTGTTCTAACAGAGCTGCAGTATTTACACTCTCTAGGGAAATTAATCTATAAGCAGCTTAAAGTTATCTCTGCACATTTGTTCCTTTAAAAAGATAGACACACTCCACCTTAAAGAAAGAAAGCAGCTTTCTTCTGTGGCAGCGTGTGAAGCATTTGACCTTCTTCGAACCAGCTGCTGTTCAATAAAAGCTCAGTGTGGATTCAGAGTGGATTCAGAAAAATGTGATTTCCTGTCTGCAGGTGTGCTTCACTGTCAATCAATAACTGCTCTAAAATGAGTTCCCTCTGCTCTGGTACAAGAATATCCTGATGATTCACTTTTTTCCTTTTGTGAAGTGGAAATTTAACTGCCTCAACATGAGGTTGTTCTAATTTTAGGACCTCTCAGTCTTGCTACCTCTGTCTGTGTCTTTCTGCCTTCTCCCTCCCTCTCTCTCTCTCGCTTTCTCTCTCACTCACACAAACAGATGCCCACACAATTTTCCGATATTTTTCAATAAATCATTTATCACATTTAGCTACTCTATTAAGGCACCGTGGACCAAATCACAGAGAAAGCAGTATGTTATCACTGCCCACTAGCTCTGCAGACTGCACTGGAGCCTACAGGTGTTGCCATGGGAAAGATTAATGATTTGGAACAGGTCCTTTTCGAGCCAATATTGAGCGCAAGAGGTGATGAGAAAGAAAAGGGGTTTATGCACATGAATGCAGCTTAGGAGCTTTACCCTCACACCACCTTGATATCTCCCCCATATCTCCCTCACTACCTCTCCCTCATGTGGGCTGGTGTCATTGAAAAGTGAAAGATCTCAGATGTTCTGTTCTGACAGGGTTGTGGACAGTAGGAGATAAACAATGGCTGCACAAGAACATATAAGCGCTTGGTCAAAGTAAACCAATATTCTTGTTGCTTCAAATCTGAATAAAACCGTATTTATTAAATCCACTGTTGCGGAATGTTCATTTCAATCAGTGCATTCCCAATACAAAGTCATTCTAGCTCTATCAGGGGTGAACGCATGGTGTGTATCTGTCACTTGTTAGCCAATTTCTGTTCTGTTGTGTACCAAACACGCATCAACGAAGAGTGAAGGGCAATTTCAAGTGAAATAGTGGAGATGGGCAGCTGTAATGAGACCTTTTCACTCTTGAAATAAACCGTACATCATTATCATCACAAGACATGAGAAACGTTTTTCACTCCTCTTTCTGTTCTGCTAGTGGTGACATTAAAAAAAGACAATCCGGTTCATGTCTTACAGTAAGTGTGAGCGCACAGTGTGGGTCTATATGTCTGTGCCTGTTTGACATCTGTTAATGGGGCAGGCGTCAGTGTCACACACACACTGTGGGTTGTAAGTATAAAGGCAGAAAGACAAGAGGATGTTTTGGAGAGAAAGGCTACAATAGAAGATGACGCAAGGCTTTGTGCATGTCTCCAGCTGGGTGTGATTCATTACAGTGCTACTGGGGGAATTGTGAGGAAGGTGGTCGTACTTCCAAAAAACAGAAATCCAGTTTGCCTACATGTGCAAGGTTTTTATTTCAAATGCCTGATAATGCTAATTTTTTTAAATATTAATTATTATATAATTAAGTTTTTTTTGTAAATGCAATACTTTTTATAATCTAAATGTAATAATACACCATATCAATTAAAATGTAAAATATTAAAAATGCAGAGTGGCCCAAAACGTGTATACATACTGTAAGCTATACAAAAACTGTATTTGCATTATATAAAAATATTAAACCAAGTGCCATGTGAAACAAACAAAGTGTGTTTTCTCATGCAATAAAAATTCATAAATGTTTACATCAAGTATTCATTCATCTTGAACTAATTATTCATCTTTGTTGGCCATTAAAACAAACACATTCCATATCACGTCATATTGGATCCCACACTTAACTTTGTATATAAGTATAATAAGCAGCTGGAGAGTCAATTTAGGTTCCGTAATGTAATAACTGTTATAGTTTTGATCATTTAAATGTTTCTTATTTTGCATTTAAGCCAGCTGTACCTCCCCTTTCAGAGTGAGTCTGAGCTGCCCACGTACTAAATGAAGCTCAAGGCGCTAATTAGAAAATCTGTGATTGCGGTTCGGGCCTCTGACTCCTTGTCATCAGAGCCTGATCATGGAATCTAAATATAGAGCTATAAAAGGAGAAACTGGAAAAAACACACGCGTGACTCTGTGCTTGTGTTTTAAGAAAAACACCCCATGAATGCTATAGCTTGTGTCCACAGAAACATGTGCAAACTGTGATCGTCTGACACGGTAACTGAGAAATTCTTTCATCCTACAAATATTTATTCAGCCCATTAAACAGCTTAATTAGTGCACTGCATACAGCAATAACTGCTAATAACAGATGTTGAAACCTTAATCAGATCAAAATGTCATGTTATTTTGAGCTGATTTACAAAATTGGGTGCACCTGACTTTGAATATATTTCTATAGTCTTTTGTATAACCACTAACCTCAGTCTGTAATTTCCCAGTCTCCAAAGCATTAGTCCCACTATACAGAATGAAATAGTTTGTATCAATGCTAATGCGGGTTAGATATTGACTGTCATTTCTTATAATGACTAAAATGGGGCATCTGGGGTTTTGCTTTGCTCTTATGATCACTGAATTGCATTTTAATTATAATGACTCATGGTATGTCAGTTTACAGGTGTACTGGCATTTATTTGTCATTCTTGGCTGCTTATAATTATTGATTTGCATATTGATGGGACGCACAAGAAATAAACGAAATGTTTGTACATTTGTTTCTTCAGATGTTGCGTATTTAAATCAAATAGAACTGGTAAACATATGCCACAAGTTTTCAAGAAGAAATGTTATTGCAATTGACAAGAAAGCAGAAACGAAAAGAACAGATGAAGAAATAAATTGGCATTCGTATTTGAACCATTTTAAAGTCTCATTTAAATCTCCGCCTGTATATAAAAGTGGGTTTGCTGCCATGGCTACATGTATATTTACATTTTTCTGTGTTTGGCATGTACAGACAGCAGAGGACTGTCTGAAGCAAGTAGTACCCCTTAATGACCCCTTGTAAGCATTTTTACGGGGCACAATTTTGTCCCCTACTAACCTGCCATTCTCCACAATAATTAAGCAGTTCATCTATTTGGCTCAATAATAATTAGCATATAGTTTAAATACTATATAATACATTGTCACTTCCATAGCAAAACACATATATTTTTTACACAGACAGATACAGAAAATGGCTTGGAAAGGACAATAAGACCAAGGCAATAAGCAGTACAGTTAGTTTCTGTCTGGAAAACAGTAGGAAGTGACTGCCTAATGAGCAGCAGTGTGTTTTCATCTCTCTATCACAAATTAGCACACTCCACACTTGACTTAAGAAATAAGTCGTTACTCTGTACAGTTAGAACAAAAGAGAGACAAATAAATGACTTTTATCACTGCTGTCCCTGCTGGGCTAAATTGCTTTTTTGTTCCCTGTTGTTTTAGGTCACCGCAGGCCCATAGAACCAATCAAATGCTCACTAATGATTGTGTAATCCAATCCAAAATACATAGAATCAGTTAAATCCTCTATATTGGAACCACCTGTGTTTGTCCAGATAAGGTTGACTTGTGTCCAATTTTGTTTAACTGAATGAAACTGGTGGACCAGAAAATGGGCCCAAATGTGATTTTCCGGTCACCTCGACATCTTTTCCCTCTTGTGCACTACTGATCATTTAAAGAAATTGCGACTGTACCATCCACTTACAGATGTGGAATATAATGCTTTATAATTCAGTGATGGATGATGTATTGTGTCTATTTCAAATGTCACTATTCTTAGCAGGAATACAAGATTTATATTTATCTATAACGCCTGTAAAATACATGTTAATTAAGCAAGGTTTTTAAAAAGGACCCAAATGGGGCACCATGTTAATGCTTTTCATGTTTTATGTTTATCGGTGCACTGTTGACTCAACCAGCACATTCATGCTCACTGTTGCCTGATTACGGTCAACTTCACCTCAGAGATTGTGCTAAAAAATATGTGTTAGGCATGTCTGAAAAGTTTATATGAGGTTCTAGCAAGTTTCTCACAGCAGGCCCTGAAATTCTGCACTGTGTGACTATTAACTAGTAAACTGCATTGGTTACCTTCTCGGACTAGTAGCAACATTTAATGTGACACGTCACACATTCTGCACCTGGAGTGCAATACGTGCTTTTTGAGTTTCGGCTGAGTTTTGTGTGCCAACTGTATTAGAGGAAAAGGTACATTATGTGCAGGTATTAATAAGGGGCTCAACTTGTTCCATTAAACATCAGATAAAATGTTGCCTTAATTGACTGACTTTTACAGTATAGAGTGGCTAATTTTTAACAATTATAGTTCATTATAACTGATGAGCATCTAACTAAAAAGCACATCTCAACAGCACTTAAAATGGGTGGCCAGAACAAAGAGAACTTTAATATAGCAAGGCATTAAATCTTACAAAATGAAGAGCAGTGACTTTGTGCTGATTGCATATGCTTTTTGCTTGGAGAATTTGTGCAACTGAAGCATAAAACTGTCCTTTTCTGGCTTTGTTGTTTATTTCTCTTGATGTGCAGGCACTTTCATTTAAACCTGACAGATCCATTCAGATGTATGCAGGGCAACATGACAAACTGCACTCCTCTTTTGAAAGCCATTGTAGCAACAGTTAGCATTTCTACACATCAGACAGATGGAGAACAACAGAATGGCAGAGCACAAAAGAGACAGTCTTCTAAATGAGTGACATCAGCATCACTGTCTTTTTATCCATGCTGACAGCTCCCGGTTCAATATTAATTTTTCAACATGTTAAGCTTTAAAGGGACCCTTCAACCGATTGGTTTCCATAGTGTTTTCTGAAGAGCAAACCAAACTATGTTGTAATTGGATTAGCAGATCAGTTTTACTGATCTGATCAGTTTTACAGAGTCTGAGTGTATTTATTTTTACATGGTTACTTGCAAGCAATACATAACCATTACATTTGTATTTTAAGTTTGAAACTATTGTATTAGCTTGTTTGTTGAGGCAATAAGTGCACAGCTAAGTGCGTAGCTATTTAAGTAACTATTATATACTAGCATATGAAAGAAAAACTTATGTACAATGTAACTATTGTTGTTAAATTGTTATTGTTGTTATGTACTTACAGAATGTATTTACGCTCCAACTCTAAACTCACCCACAACAATATGAATGTGCACAATAACTACCACATATCAAATGTACACAGTAACGTACACAGTATTTAAAGACACCTAATATAAAGTGTGACTGTAATGTTTGTAATGTTGATCAAAATCAAGGATTCCAGAGAGCCCTAAATAATGTTCATTATTTCATCTCTGATTTATAAATTTGTCTCAGTACATTTTTATTTAGGCTCTAGAATTGAACTACTGGATTTTATAATGCAAGAGACATCAAGAAGGATTGTTTATCATCTTACCAGCAAATACAGAAAGATAGGTTTCATAAGCAAGCAGAGATATTTAGGAGCTCATATGCCTGAGGGCAATCCTGGACCTCCCTAATGCTCTGCTGTTCCACTGCAGGGAACATGCTACACTCCTTTGCCCTTATCAATAGAGAGCAGATGTTCTAAACCTGTCTAAATCTCCCTCCCTCTTGAAAACAGCCAAATTCTGTCTTAAACAGCATTCTAGATTCTGTTGTCAAGAACTGCATGTGTTATTTATAGCACAGGTGAGGTGTCAGGTGAAACATAAACAAGCTCATGAATTAGGGAATCTGAACGATGCTTTAGGAATATCTGATTGCAAAGACCAGAAACAAAATAACAACTATGAAATCAAGACACAGAAGAACAGCACATGTAGGTGTTAAACTTCTTATTTTTAGAATGAAGCAAACAAAGATCATTTATCATCCAATAATCTGACTCATTTTGTAGCAAATATTGTAAATTGCAGTGCTTGAATCTCTGTAGACAACTTTGGTTCATTTACAAAGAATGACTTGTTTAAAGAGGCTTGGATGGATAACTGTACAGTTAAGGCCTGAGTCACTGTGTCCTCTATATTTATCCGGAAAAGCTGCATTGCTCTGGTAATACAGGCATTCTGTAGGACTTGTGCTTGATTACTGTGGATTCAGCACCATGGACAGCATCACACAAGGAGCACTTTGAAACTATGGCTGTTATACAATTTTAAATAATACTTTTTCCTCTTCTCCTAATATAAAATAGAAGGTGTCATATGTGTAGTGTTTGGCTATAATTAGTGTAAATAAATCAACTGTACAGATTTAATGCTTTACTACAAATGTAAAACAATATCTACATAAACATTATTTACATTTATATGTGTTGTACTCTTAACACGCACATGATTCTGATATAATAGTATTGTTTAGTGCTGTAAACACAGCCTTAACACATCCTCCTTCTTGTTAGATTGTATATGCAAACAAGCTCACCCAACAATGTGAGTCTTGGTATCTCATCTCAATCGCCACAGGAACTGCACAGCTGCTTGTCGCCGCTGGCTTTCCAAAGATGGGCTTCAGCATATGACATTATTAGAAGGAATTCAGGCAATGGAATACTCAGAGCCAGGAATTTCCACAGGTCTTCTTGCGTAGATGCCTGGAATAATAATCGCAGGCGGCTTACATGCACCATTGTTGCATGTCACTTGAAACTTTTAAAGGTGTTGAAAGGTTTTGAACATATGCCACAGCAACTGCTGATTGTACATTGGGTTAAATTAGATTACTGCTGATTATCTCATTTTTCATTTAACTTCTCAACCCAATAGCTTCTTAGTGGTCTCAAGGCACGATAGCTCACGTCTGAGTTTCAAACAGAAGCAAAGCAGCTATCCTCTAGTTGGTATTCAGAGGAACAACTTCTTCATGTTTACTTAAAAGGATAATTCACTTGTGTTGCTAAATCATCATGTTTTGTTGATCCTGGAACAGCATGACTGTTAAAAAAACTCCACCCTATCCTTAATCCAGACACTAACTATAACTTACCATAAAATGATAAGGGAAATGTAGAATATAATATAGGTTTATTAAAATGGTATACAAGCCCCTAACCAAGTCTAAACTTAAAATTAACATTGACCTTCAATTTGATTAGCCTGAGGCTACTAGTCACTACAACATTCTGCCTAACATCTCTATTTTGTCCCACATTAAAAAAACTGGTACTAGTTTGGAAACTCAAGAAAGTTAATAAATGATAATTTTCTTAGTGAAAAAGATTTTAGTAAGTGTGTGACAAAAGTGTAATGAACTGCAGCACAACATCTAATATATGTTGGTTTAGAGTCACATTAAGAAGTCTGTTTTCTTCGACACCCACATGAACCTCTAGGGAAGCTGCTGGTGGTGTGCCCTATGGTGCTAGCAACAGCGTTAGCTTTATGAGGATGACTCATGATGCTGAAGTTAGCATATAGCACTCCATAAATCCATCAGTCACCAGTGTTATATGTTTTTAGCAAAGACTAAAATAGATCTTTGTGCTAAACAGCTTAATGCTCCTATATGAGTAATACAGGTGCATTAAGAAAGGCGCCAACACAATTCCCTGTTGATTCATAAATTAACATAAGTGCGCTGTTACATATGATGAAAAAATGTGTTCGAATCATTTGCAAACTGCAAGCCTATTTGCTTCTGTGTTGCTAGACAGATTCCATATACATGGATATATGGACACATATACACTTTATATATTCATATTCATATATATATATATATATATATATATATATATATATATATATATATTTACTGTCTAACCTTACACATGCAGTTTCTTGAGAACATGAAAATTATAAAAAAATGGAAATAAATGCACATATACATGTTGAATCATGTATATGCTATTGCTGCTGTGATATTGTCAATGGCTTTAAGTAGCCTAAACTATGAAAAAAAACCTATAACAGCATAAAATCAAGAATAGTGTTAATGAGAACTAGATTTTTTCATACTACAGTGTGTTTAATTCTCCGTGACTAGAAGTGTAGAAGTCATCTTCTTTCTGTGCAATTAATACAAACTTTACGGTAATAACCATGTCAGGTTGCCCGTAAAACTTGCCTGATTAAAAAAAACACCATACAAAAAAATACAATACGAAGGCACATATTTCCAGTAGTACCGTTTAATAGATTTATACATTTTAAGATATGACTTTTTAAAGATAAATGCCTGACTGTCACATGATCTATAAAATTTAAAGTAAATACAAAAATAGGAAAGAAGCTAAGCGAGCTGTCCCTCAAACAGATGACGTGTAACGTACACTCCGTGCAACTTCCGGGTTGGTGTAAACCACTTGCAGCATTCCCATACAAATCTGGAAAATGTAAGTAGCCTCATTTATCGTATAACAACTCGTCGTATATTAAAAATATTATTTAAGCACATGCCACTTTCGCTTTTTCTCTCTTTTTGTGTTAGGTCTAAAGTAACGTTTAAAATCACTCTCACGTCGGACCCGCGGTTACCTTATAAAGTGTGAGTGACAGATCACCATTCAACACTATGAATCAATACTAAAAAT
This sequence comes from Botia almorhae, assembly GCA_036877575.1. Classification (NCBI taxonomy): domain Eukaryota; kingdom Metazoa; phylum Chordata; class Actinopteri; order Cypriniformes; family Botiidae; genus Botia; species Botia almorhae. The sequence continues at coordinate 12,024 of JAZGTJ010014634.1, forward strand.
CCTGCTTTTACTGTTTTCACGATAGCAATAAGAAATTGATTTGTTGATTTTTATTCGATCGATTTGATTTACGTGCACATTGCATTGTTATCAGCAACCTCACAGTTAATATCAATTATGTTATTGTTATTGGAAGAGCTGAATAAATTAATTTTACAACTTATTTCTGTATTTATTCGTGAAATAATTGTTAAATTAAAGAATAGCAACACATTGTAAACGGATTAATGCTGCGTTATACTGCAGCTGTCAGCTGCGGTATGTTAGAAATCATTTATGACAGCTGTTGTTAATACTGTATTGATTACAATCATAACAGTACTGTGGTCTTTGGTAGTCTTCAGATGTTGTGCTGTGTGTAATGTCTGGTGGTTTGGTAATGTTGGCGGACTATTATGGCCACACGCTGGGCCAGAGACACGTCACACGCTGGGCCAGAGACACGTCCCATGCTGTGAGCTGTCAGGGGCAGTTCTGGCAGACTCATTCACCCAGTTCGGCTCTGAGCATCTGCTGTACTGCCCGCGGCCAGTTTGGTTGCTGTTGCACATGGCCATGTTTTATTTTTTGGGCCAAGTTGGCCATGAAAGATTTCAGATTTTCTTTATGTTGTATGAATGTTGTATGAACAACACATTTTTGTATAGCAAGAAAGTGTGTGTAGCAACACATTTCCTCACATTTTCCATTCACGTAAACAAGTGTAGTTTTATGCGTGTGTGTGAGTTCCTGTAATAAAAAGATTCATTGGTGTGATTGTGTTTCAGATTAAGTGTACCTGAGAGCACACCGTTCACTGCAGTTTTAAAATTTGCAGCAGAAGAGGTGAGTTGATTCAGCTTAGTCGTTTATCAATTGTACTAGATTAAACACAAACACATATGGAAATGGTAGGAATCTCATAACCTGTAAGTTCAGAACTTGAATGAGAATTTGTGAACTTTAGCCACTTTGCGTCCTGTAGCTTTATTAAATGTTTTCCTGTTGTTTCTTTCTGATAATTATATGAGACACTTACTGAAGTTTATCTGTGTCCACAGTCTTGCTAAAATTAGAACTGAATCAATGCAGAATCAGTTACTGATTCTGCAGAATCAACACTGTTAGCAGCTAATGATAGCTTTACTTTGAGCATGTGATTAGTAGGAATGCAGCAGTGTGAAAAATTGTGGCCGACACTTAAAATTAGCTGACAATTATATGTGTGTGATGACTGCCATACAAACAATCTAGTGTGACTGAAATCATCGAAACATTATAATGAACAGCAGAATAGATCAGATAGAGACAGGATGACTAATTGGCCACTGTGTGCCTATATTCAGAGCAGAGTAGCTTGGAGTAGCTTCATTGATCTTTTCTAGAAATAATGAAATGCCAGGTCTGACAGTCTTATAACAGGATGACATGATCCATCAAATTGAGGCCAAAAAGAATGATAAAGTGCTTGTTCAGGGGACACACGGGCATATTTTTAGTGTTATTGCCCTTTTAAAAATAAAAATAAAAGTTTTTAATTTCTGTCAATTGACAGAAATTAACATTTTTAAATGAAAAACAACTCAGTCAATAAATTTTGCTTTCATTATACTAAATAAACGTTGTTGCTTTCCTCAGACAGTTCATACAATTACAACAACAGTTTTCTAAGCAGAACGTTTACATGAGAAAATCTTGGTCACTAATTCTGGCAGCAGCGTAGTAACTTATTTCCCATCAGTGTGGAGAAATGCCTTCAGGACAGCCAGTGAGTTCCTCACAGGTCTTTTCAGAAGAACTCGCCAATATTTCTGATGTTTGTATTTGAAGCAGCTGGTTGTGGCAGACAGTGACAGTGTCATCTAAGCTCAGTCCAAAGAACTTTTACCTCATGCCTTTGAAAGCTTCCACTCTATAGCACTGACTCTTTCAAACTACCTGACACGAGCATTAACTGGAATGGAATTTTTTCTTCCCCCTG